>PPHD01003030.1:0-33124 GCA_002909625.1 Bambusicola thoracicus
AAAGAAGAAGAAAAAAACTATCTGAATTTAGTCAGTGAATAAAAATCTCAGCAATCAAAAAGCGCACAGTAAGGCAGCCTGGAAAAGAGTTCGTGCATAAGAATCCCAGGTCAACTTTCTGAAGAAAGCATTAAGATTTCCAGGACATCCCTCCAACCTGAGTATAAGCTTGAGATACAGAATAAATGTCCACTGTTTTGTGACTATATTAATACAGGAGAAAGCATTGTAGAAGTTTACTGAGGCTGAAAAAGAGTCAGTGTTTTTCTCTTAAAGCTTTTCTTCTTCCTTCCAGTAAAGGAAGATGTTATCTACCTCAATGCCATTCCCAGCAAACAGACGTTTTCTTTAAACAGTCACTACTCATAGGTGCTGCAATGAACTACATGCTGTGTACTATTCCAATGTTTTGAGTTTTCAGTATTCTAATTTGTTTGCTCAAAACAACAATATTTTCCTATCTAGAGCTACTGAATTAATGCCCAAAGATTGTGGGGGGGAAAGTAATTAAAAGCTCTACCATAAATAAATAAATAAATGATCAAACAAAAAAGTAAATGAGTATTTCAGGTTTGTTTGGTATTTATATACATGAAAAACACTTAAGATATAAACCTTTGCTACCACTTACATTATGCCTGTAGTTATCAAGCACTTTAATAATTCTGCAGAATTATTTCCAGCTCAGTGAGAATAAGGCTCATGGGGGCACCTGGCAGCATAGCAAAGTGGCCAAGGATAACAATAAAACAGCAAGAAAATTGGAGGAAAAGAGGAGGAGATAAAGGTAAAAGGAATTTAATGATATGGGATATTAATCCATAGGATTTACAGGATCCATAAAACTGACTTTACTGATCATTGAAGAGCTTGTTTGGGTGAAACACATTCTGGATGGCATAACTTCAAATGAGACAACATGTAGAAATCCTATAAACATTCACTCGACCACAGTAAATCTATACTACCTACAACTGTGCTTCAAATCTATTTCTGTCAAAACTCAAGAATCACTGTTCTTAGAACTGGAAAGCAGTCACAGTGTAGCATACAAATAGAGCTGAACTGTGTCTGAGTCAAATCCCATTCAAATCTTAGCATTTGGCCTTAGTTTCTAGATGGGAGAGCTGAAATCCAACATGGAGAGTGTATCTCACAGTGCAGAAATCTGAATTTAGAGCTGACATTTTAGGCTCTTGGGTTTACCAAGTTTGCAAGTTGGAGTGGAGTGGACGTAATATTATTTAAGCCAAGGATGACAGAATGGTACTACTGTTCTTTTCACTATCATTAAGAGCTAATTGCTTAAGATCACGATAAAAAAAAATACCTGTCTGAATGTAAAACCATTGAATTATATAACAATTTGTATTAGAGCTGATAGGATTAGAGCCTGGGAAATCTAACTACAGAATGCAAGTCTGAACTGATTTGAGTAAAAAAGTAACTCCATTAACTGGCAACTCCATCACCTTCTGTCACAGTGTGGCAGGAACATTTCCCCTTCACACTTCTGCAGGATGCTTTATCCCCTTCAGGCCTGAGGAACATCACTACTAAGTCTGGTTCATTATTTTCAGGCTACCTAACCACATTCACTCTGAGAACATAGACAGAAATTCCTGCCTTTTGCTTAAAAATGCTCCAGTGCTGAGGTTTATATAAGGCTGGGATTAAGACAGCTGAATGAAAAAGCAACACATCCATCAGAAACTGAAATTAAGCCTCTTTAAGCATCTTAAGGAAAAAGGAAGTGGGTCACTCAATTATCTATGCTTAAAATTAGGCATTTAACTTCTTTCAGCTTATATCAATTTCTTTAAATCATTCATGGGAATTCACAGATCACTCAAGTTAAATATCTGAAGTAATGAGAGCTAGGCAACAGGAGACATACATCACTTAATAAACGGGTTTTAATGACCAAAGGTACAACAAACTTCTTAAGGATGCGTTCAGATTACCAGAATTTAAAGGATTCGAACAATCTCCTTTTGTTTTGTTCTAGTCTACGCAGGTACAAGTAAGAAGAGAGGCTCTTCACGGAGTGCCGTGCTACCAAGCCCCACTGGATTCTCATTACTGCATGTTGAGGCATTGCGGAGAGTAATGAAAAGCATCAGCTAGAAAAATTTGCTCAACTTCAGTGTTAACTCTACAAAGGTACTGTTAAATAAAGGCCTAATATGCATCCTTACCATATGTTTTCTTGAAGTTAAGAGTAGCTTAGAAAGACTGAAACCAGGCTAATAATATTCTCAATGAGGAAAAGTATCAATTAAAACGTGAAGATTATTAACATATGCATAATTACTAACCACCTCAGTAACTTATTTAGGTCAAGCATTGTTTAGTAACAGGCTTCTCTGAAATATATTCAGAAAGGCAAATACTGAAATGTCTCAGATTTGCAGAAGACATTTTGTTTTAGCTTTTTATACCGAGACTACTGTGGAAAATTTTTTAATGAGGAGACTGTCCTAAGAATGCAAAAGATCTTGCATTCTGTTTTTTTCTTTCATTTCACCATAAAAGGAGATAGCTGCTGATGTTAGATGTGGATTGGCTTTGACCTTCACCAACATACAGGAGAAGCACTCTTCCTCCATCTCTCTGTAGTCCACATCTCATGGTTATAGTGGCCACAACCCAGAGTGCCTCACGTCCAACCCAGCTGCAGGGTGGGAAGGAGGACAGAACACATCAAAAGCAACTTGCTGCAGGCAGGGAGCATTTCTCTAAAATGTGTCACGTCTCAGCAACCAACAGCTTTGCTTTCCTCCCTGGCACATCCCTGTCCCTGTTCTTAACACACAGAAACACTGCACAAGGCTGAAAGCAGGCCAGCCCTTTGCTCACCACCACAAAACTATGGTTCACTTGCACAGCTTGAGTGCACTGAGCACCCGCTGTGGCACCGAGGCGCCTTGGAGCCCTGGCCTGAAGGTGGTTCTGGTTTGGGCATTTACTCATATCTTATCCCTATATCACAGTCTAAAACTGAACAAAATTCTAAAGAAATGAGACCTGAGAACACGAAGGTGAGAAATTTTCAGTCCATAATGGGAGGTATTTTTTCAGTATGATTAGGAAGTATTTTCTTCTTTAAACAAGACTTACAGGAAGCATCATTTAGAATACATATGCTCTCTGATTCCTTACATTGAAAAGAACAATTTGAAATGCAACAAATGTGGACAAAAAAGTGACTGAATGATTAGATAAAATCTCCCTTGTGAGAAGCAACTGACTTGTTTAGCCTGCTGGAAATAAACTGAGCTGTCATACAATTACTCTGCACGTAATGCAGAAACGCTTTTGCTTGTATATAAGTATTATTGCTAGGGGTACCAGATCTTGATAGAAAGTCAAATAGATAAAGAAATTAATCAGGTGTGCATCTAGGTTTGAACATCAGAGGTTTAGCCTTAAAAAGAAACTAGCGATACCAAGAAGCAGGCTTGTTTTAGGACAGCTTGATAATCTCCTCACGAGGGACTGAATGGAAGGGTAGAGCTTGATACTAGAGATAGACATTTCAGTCACACAGTGTTTTAGTACAGCCTGTGAAGGTGGTGACAAGATGGCTCAAAAGGATGTTTGCATTAGACTTGTGTTCCCTCTTGCTTCAGCAATCCCACTGATCACAGCAGGATCCAGCAGCTATTCTTTCCATCAACATTCTCTCCCCCACATTTTCCCCAAGGTGACATATTATCTAACGTCAGGGGCATTTTTCTGAGGCAACGTATCTATAGCTAAAAATAGAAACAGGATGCTTTGCTGATAAAAAATCTCTGTGACGCTTGGCTCAAGCACTTCCAGCCTCTGCCAGATTGCAGCCAGGCAGACATTTCCCCGGCTGGGCTGCCTGGCTGTGTGTCTGGGCTGCAGCTCTCTCTTGCCTTGCAGCTGAGGCTCACCTGGGAATTCCCCACAGCAAGCTCCCTGCTCCTGGGGTGTCCTGTGATACTAATAAAGCTGCTGAGGTCTCTGCCTTCTTTCTGTGGCACGTTATAATTGTGACTATAGATCTTTTATCATGGGCTTAAGCTTGTTACGGGGTATTAGAAGTGCAATGCAGCCCTTGGGAGGAGGAACAGCAGATGTCCTATGGGCAAACTGGGATTAGCTGCTTCTCACAGAGTTGTCAGTCTGACAAGCCCAGTTGGTCCTTCTCATGTCTGGGTATCTAACCTGCAAATTATGAACCCACCCTAGTTACAAGAAAGAAAACGTTTTCAGGTTTTTACTGTTTGCTTATTTTGTTTGGTTTGGTCTTGGCACAACCTTCTGCAGACCCACACTTTTTTTATTTTTTATTTTTTAAATCTCCTGCCCAGTAGTTTTAAGGCTATTTTACTTTAGAGACATGTCACAAGCAAAATAAAAAAATACACTCAAATAATTAATTCAATTTAAACAGATGGCTTAAAAACAATGGCTTAAAATGGCTTATTAAAAGATGTAAAACAATATTTTTAAAAGGAAGAGCTAGATCATAATTCTACCCCCGTATCCTACAGGAACACAGAAACTGGAGATGGAATCCCATCACATAAATTATTCACTCTCTGCCAAAGCAGTTCCCTGTAAGTTTCAAAGAGTTTAAAAGTTAAAAAGGTTCAAAAAGTTAGAAAAGTTTAGAAGTAAGAAATATTTTAAGTAGTAGTAAATGGATGACAGAAATATGGTTTTCTCTTTCTTTTCTGCAAGATAAACCATAAGTATAATAAAGCACTATTCTCCTTATGTCTCTATCTTGGACTGTTCTCTTTTGCTAAAACACAATCTTTACTCAGAATAACTGAAGTTAATTTTTGTTGCTTTTCTCAACTGTATAAATGAAACAATTGTATGGGAAAGATTTATGCTGCCTTCTAAAAGGAAAGATATTTTGGACATTCAACATTGTTACAGGAGATGGAAAAAACACAAACTAGATTGCAACCTTTCCTATTTGTGATAAAAGACATACATCATCACCAGAGCAGACGCACAGCTTCCTGTTTCTTTCTTTTTAGAAAACAAAGAGGTTGATAAGCATATTTGTGTGTATAATTACATAATGTAAGTCATCTTCTGGAAGAGAGGTAATGACCTTAAGTTGCATCAGATGAGGTTCAGGTGTGATGCAGTGTGATATCAGGATATTCCTTTTTAATTCTCCCCTCTCCACCTTCATCTCCTTACCGTTCCACTTAGAATAGTAGTATGGAAACTATATATTTGATATTAATTACACAGTAGAATTTAACACCCTTCTCAGATCTGATACGTGACTTATCATGAAAGAGAATTTTGTGTTAACAGTCTTGAAGAATACTGTAGGTTAGTTCAAATAGAAGGTTTGTTTTAGATAACTTTTGTAATTGCTTCCCACCTTCAGTAAGCATGCTTAAATACAGCCAACAAATTCTCTTAAATTCTCACTGAGGTAAACGGGATTCTCCATGCAAATGCAATGTTTAAACCATATAAAAAATTATTTTATGTTTGTTAGAAAAGACAGTCTCTTTTTTTTTTGTATTTTCCTTTTCAAGTTATATGTAATTCAAATGTACTTTCCATATTCACTTATTTCAAAACAGAGGCTCCAGCAAAAGGAAAAAACACATTAGGAGGAGGCACTGTGCTACACAATCAGTTTTCAGCTGAGTCTTAATTTAACATACTGAACTAGTTTTACAGAGTAAGACAACCTTATGACCAAAGAAGATGAAAGAAAATCCCTTGTGGGGATGTAGCCCTGATTAAGGGAACTTCTTTTGCCAGAAAAGACAGTTTCATAACAGTAGTTGGGGGTTTCTGACTAGAAAGAAAATTGTGTTGGACAAACAATTCTACTAGAATTGTCTATACTGTATTGTTATGACAGGGACTTTAATTTATTTTGTACTCTGCTGTAGTTTAACTCTATGTAACAAAAGAAAATATTATGGGATATATTTATACTCTAGTAATAAAAGGAAATGAAATCTCTACATGAAATGCTTTTCAAGTAATATAATATATTTTGATTCCACTTTGATAAATGAATGTAATAAATTATACTTTTATTTGAAAGAGTATTTCAGTCCTCTGCTTTAAAATGCTAAATTTAAATAGATCCAGACACAAAGAGCCACAAATAGCTAAGGGATCCCAAACTGTGACAGATCCATCCTTCCCAGCATTCCCATGGTAAAAGACAGACACATATTTTGCTTCAAATTTTGCCACAAATTTTTCAAAAAAAAATAGTTAAATTACTAAAATTTATTTTAGGAAAAACTCAACTTGCCCATTAGGGAAATTTCCACTCTGTAGTCATAAGAGAAACAGTACTTTGGACCAGAAAATAAAAACAATACATTCATTTTTTATTGTTGGTCCCATATTATTTCTGTCGCTGTATCACAACAATGAACTCTGCATTTCTCTGACCACAGTGCATCATTATGCTGGTACTAGCTCTTGCAAAAAAGGGAAATGCAGAACACACAAGTGAAATAAAAGGAAAACATACATTTTAGATTGAGCAGATCTCAAGATGTTAATTTCCAGGCCTGCTGCACAGGAGAGTAAAATGGCCATTAAGACCACATGATAATTATCCAGTTTAGGACTAGAACATGAACTGTAATATAGTGTTTTTCCTAGATAATGCATCCTAATTTTGTTCCATTTTCTGAGAGACACTGTGTAGTTGACATTTACTGAGGTACGCTCACCACACTGGTAAGAAGTGCAGCTACTTGTTCTGGTGGCATGCTGCTTGCTCTTTTTATCCAGTGCTAAGTGAGACCACTGTTCTCATTTGTTGAGAGTCAAGCAGTAAGATACTCGCTACTCTTGACCTTAACTATTTATTAGGCTGCATAAGTAGTTGGCTCTTTAGATACCTCTCATTTGGGCCTTCAATTGTTATGTAGAAGGTTAAATACTTGGCTCTTCCATTGATAATTTTTAACTTTATTTTACCCTATCTACTCTTCTGTTGTACTACATGAGATTTTCAAGCCTTTTCTTACTACTTGGATTTCCATCCACATGAAAAGATATTTACCCTTATTAATGAATCTGTACTGATTGCTTTCTATATTTTTCTTTCAGACTGAAAACTGGGTAGATCTTTGGACCACCTTTCCCTCAGTCCAGCTCTGAGTGAAAGACAAGAATTCTTTCCAAAATAGTCAGAAAACAATTCAAACACGTTTCTTAAAAACAACAACAAAACAAAAACAAACAAAAATCCACCACAGGCTGAAGTAAATAATAGACATTCCTAATTAAAATGTCAATTTGCAACAGATATCTTTAAGCAATTATCTATTCTAGTCAAGAAAGAAAAGGAAACAACAGAACTACATTACATCACGCTTTTTCCCTCCCTAGGTCCAATTGATTACTGCTGGCAAGAAACTAGGAATTACCAGGCTTAGAGCATTTTTGATGCTCCTTATCTTGTTTTTCTTAGACATACAAATAAAATAGACGTTTCACAATCAACTGAAAATATAAGAAGATTAAGAGAAGTGGTTCACATTTTCTGCAAGTCAGAGCTTGAAACTCTATGTCACTATATATGAAATTAAACCAAACACCTGATTTTTCTGGGTTCCTCTGTTCTATCTCTTATTTCCATTTTAAGTTACATCAAAATTGGAATTATTGGTGGACTCCAGCACTTCTTAGTTGCCCACTAGCTGTGCAGATGCTCCACTGGAGAACCATAAGGAACAATCTGTAATGTGGTCAAAGATTTGCGTAAGAGAATCAACACTGGTGAAACAGGCCTCAGCCTTGCAGGCTTAGGAGAACACAAAGCTCAACTTTTGGTCCCCAGTAATTACATGCTCGCCATTATTCAGTAAAATAAATTCAGACCTTGAAAACGTCACTCTTCGTACTGAATTCTCCAAAGTTTAGAGAGGGGTATGTACTTTCCAGTACTCAATACCCATTATTCTTCCCTCTACCCAACTGATCCAAGTGTGAGCAGGGATCAATCTCATTACAAATTGTACCACAAAAGCAGTTTAAGAACCGTTTCCAACAAGCTAAGAAAAAAAGATCCATCCCATCTATCGAGTGAAGTAGAAAATATGTTGTTTTCTGAAGCACGCATTACGTTAATATTTTGGTTTAGTCACTCATTAACCAGTTTCTTAATGCTATCTGAAATGTCTTTAACAAATGAATATTAACACTTCAATCTCAGTAATCCTCCTGATGGCCTAGATACTCAGACTTTCAGATTTAAACAGGAGTCACACAGAATTAAGAAAAATTAAAAAACAAAACAAAAAATGCCTTCAACTCTAATATGTTGCCGTTGTTTTAAATGGCAAAATAGTGGGATGGAATTCAAGACACTTAATTATCATATTGGTTAGCCAGATGGTTATTTGAAATCTCAGCAGACAAGAGTATCAGATTTTTCCTTTAAGTTGGGATCAACAAGTCAGCAAAGGCAAAAGACAGTTACAGTCTGTAACTCTTCTTGCTTGCTTTAACAAGTACTTTTTTTTTTTTGTACATCTCCCCTGAGCAGTGTTTCAAAAAGCTTATGAAAACAATGGTAGCTAAAGGAATACAAATGTTCCACAAGCACTCAGGTGTCTTTGGTCACTTAACAGTCATGTTACCTCTCTGACAAAAACTTTCCACGATCCTTTTCAAAGGAAGGAATTTAGAAGCAAATCTCCATAAAAGTGGGGGATTTTTTTCTAAATCTGAAAAATGGCTTTAATAGTTTTTGCTATACTCTTTCTCTTCCCTAAATGTTTTGGCAAATAAGATTTCTTGTTGGACACCTGTGGGGGTGGTGGGTAGGAAAGAAGACGTGCATCAATAATCACAAACTAAGAAATGGTGGTATGATTTGGCTTAACCGTGCTGTTTCAGCACTTAGCTCTCTAGCGGCTGGTTCAAGTGGTCTCAGCACGTTCAGAAGAGTTTCCATTAGTGTCTGCTCCAGACGTGAGAAGAATCCATCAATTTGTTTTCAAAATGTTATAGCATGTATTAGCTGCCTTTGCTCAAACAGCTTCTCTTAGCAGAGAACGTTGAATTCTGTCTGGTAACTGCATCCTGAATAAGTTTTTCTTGGTGAACAAGTCATTATTCTTGGAAGAGTTTCAGAAGTTTCTTCACTTTCATAGGCTGGCTGAACTATGGACAGATACCATCTGCTCTTACGAGAATATACATTCCTTGTATATCATTGTAGTCATGTATGAGGTACACAGACAAAGTAGAGTAACATCGTTAGCCCTATCTCCACTGCCAAAGTGGGGAAAATCTTGGTCTGTGTTTTCTTCTAGTGGTTGAATTACAGGAGTTTAAACACTAACATCACAGCAGTTCATTGCCAGCAAAGCATTGCCCAAACAGCACTTTTGGAACAGAAGTAGCACTTGATGCGCACCCTTGACAAGGCTCTCTTCTGTACAACAGGGGAAGAGAGGGTGTCTGGCAAACAAGGCAACTTTGGTAAGGTGTTACTTCCAACTAGGGAAATTCTACAGTTTTCCTTTCAATAGTGGAGATGTGAGGAACAAAAATATTAGACAATTTGCTCAAGATGATACAGGTTTCCATGGCACAGAAGAGAGTTATATCTTGTTTCCCATGTTTCAGACCATATAACTTCTGGATTTCTACCTGAAGTGTAAATTATTTTTATTTTTATTTTTTAAATGCGTTGTTCTGATGCAGTAATTAGTGTAACTTACTAATACAAATAAAAAATAATAATAATTAAAAAAAAACAAATTCAAATACTTATGGTTTTCAGTGAGGCTACAAATTTTTAGAGTTGAAATACCCGAGAGGAACAGAAGAGCGGAAATCCAGTTCTTAGTATCAAATAGCAACATCTGTACTATGATAGGTTTATACTACCCATCACTTCTTAAAAAACAAACAAACTTCAAAAAAGGTAGGCTGTCAACATGAGAGGAAGAATATCGGGTTCAGGAGAATAAAGTCAAGTTAATGCATACTGAATGCATCATTTATGCATTTTTAGGAATTGTGGAGTTGACACCATAGTAGAAAAATTCTTTTCCTAACATTAATCTTACAGAAGCTAGATATCACAGGGTAGAATGACAGACTGTGTTTTCTCCTTTCTCTTAAGCTGGAGTCATTCTCTACAGTTGACATACGAGAGTCTGGTTTTGTCTAGTAACAGCAGTCTTTTCAGTCACTACTGGCCTACAGGAGATGTTTTCTGAATCACTGCATCATTGTCTTTTTCCTTCCTTCAAGAATAACATTACTGGAGCAGCAATACTGTCTACAAACTGCATGTGCATTCCAGGCCATAGTTTGGGAATAAGCAAAGTAATCAACAGTTAAAATATAGATTATTTGCAAAGCAAATTTCTCTTAAGACTCCTGCTGATAATTGTCTTTAGATCCTGCATACGGCTAGTACCATAAATGGTCAAAATAATAATGTCTGGCATTGTTAGATTTCCCTTTCTCAGCTCCACATCTGACTGTAGCTCAGCCTGTGACTTGGCACCTTTTGATATGCATGAACTATAAGGTCTCTCTCTCTTTACCTTGTCATCATTTAGCATATCAAATTATGCAGGTTACACCTAGTATACAGAAATTCTGTACATTAATCCTAGGTAACTCTGTACCTAGGAAATTAGAAGCTTGCATCAATACAGGATGCTACAATAATCTCAAAGTCAAATATTGTAAACCAGTGAGTAGAAGTAATAAGTTATGGAAATACAAAATACATAGAGAAATTCGAAGTTTGTCAGTAGAATAAGCATGAAAAAATATTTAAAAAAAAAGTAGAGTCTGCTATCAATCTTAAAGGATAGTTAGCCAGCTTCTAGGGGGCGTGGGGGAGGGATGCACCGTATGGTTTCTTCAGAATGTCTCTACAAACATGTCATGTCAAGAACAGTGTTCTGGTGCCACCACAGAGGAGGTGGTCTCGCCTTGACTGAGAGACACCATCATCTAAGTCCCCCCATGAAGTTTGGACAAGGCTTCTATATGGGGGTGAGGGGCAATTAGCCTGATCTTTGTAGAATAACTTCATTCTAAGCTGTTAATGGGAAAAAAAATCCAATGATTTAAATACTGAAAAAGGACAGACCTTCTAGGCTGCACCATCATAAGTACACAAACGAATGTACACCACATAACACACAATTTACTAAATGCTGCTTCAAAATCTACAGAGAAAAAAAATGTGACCACTCACCTCAGAAAGTGCACAAGCAGAGATGAAAGATACTGCCTCTGATGATGTAACAGGTCAAGAACAGAAATAGGACTATAAAATGGAGCATCATTTAAGTGAGCCATGTGCTACTCTCAAACTATCATATTGCTTCCCTTATATCTTATTTGAAAGGAAAATACTGAATACTTGTCAGTTTTGTCTCCAAATACATACTTCAAAGAAAAGTTGCAAATATTTACACTAAGGGTGCTAGTGGGCAATCCTTAGTAGTGGAATAGTTATCAACAGTATGTCATGTAAAATAACTCTTAAAGTTAACTTAATGGCAGAACACTGGACAGTTTTATGGGAAAAGAATTCTTTCTAGTTTTTGAGATAGACTTGGAGGAGCAAAGGAAGGAAGGAGGAACTTGGAGCTGTCAACTCACAGCCCTTGCAGATAACTGAGTGACTTTGATAAATCAGAGGGAAGTTTTGCCCAGTCTTTAAGTCAAAATGCAATAGCTGCAAGAGTAAAGAAATCATATGACTGGGTGAAGGGGACTTATTTACAGTTATAAATGACTTTACACGTCATTTTTGTAGAAGTTTCACAGGCTGTTATTCACTGGCAAATAGGCTGATAATAAATTATGAAGCTGTATTTGGTTTCAAAAAATCACAGATCCACTGTTTAAATTTCTTTCACATTTTGCGATTTTCACTGCAAAGTCTAAAAACCATTCTGTACAAATTTGATTGCACATTCACAATTTCTAGTTTCCCCACAGTTAAACTCAAGCCTTCTGTGAAAACTCGGAGCTTTCTTGGAAGCTGTTAAATGAGTGCAGCTAATCAGTCCTCTTTCTGGAAGGACTCTCTCAGCTAGAAATGAGGTAGAAGATCTACGGCTTTCAAGTTCTACTGTGTAAATTGTTCTTCCGCAACAGCTGGAGAAAATGCTTTCAAGAGTTTTATGCTTCTTCCTGTGTGGTGATGCAGCTTTCCTCTAACGACAATTTCTCATCAATACCCACAGACACCTACCTTCTTAACCACTGCTTTAACGGTTTCTCACCACTTCCACCTTTCCGAAAAAGAAAAGATTCGTTTGGGAGAAGGTTTACAAATATCTGCACACCAGGCTGTTAAATGAGATAGTATCTCAAAGAACTTAAAATTAGGTGCATAATTCTTGTCTTCAGAAAGGAGGGCAAAATACCCCTAAATGTGACCAAATCAACCAGTATGAGCTCTTTCCCATCCAAGTCTGCAATGGTCATTACCGAAAACTTCACAACAGGAAAAAATAACTCGCCTTTCTCTGGTCAAACTATTAGAATGTTATTAGTTAATATGCAAAATACATTGTTATGAATTACACCATCTTTCTTTCAATGAAAAGAGCCACTTCATATTGATAGACATGCTGACATGTCCAGGAACTTTAAGATTTGCTTCATTTTCTAGAAGATTCCAATCTAACACTGCATTAACAAGGGTATGTTTTAACCTTACCGGGATACACTTTTATACCCACACATTTATTCAAAAATGCAGTAAAATATTTAATTACCTGGTATTTCCTTAGGGAGTAGCAAAGTATTTTAACAGACCAACAACTAGTGTATTTTAATACTGTCATAATCTGAATTACTACAACAATTTTACACCCGTGGTCATTCACAACAAGTTTACTTATTTGTCATAAAGAAACGAGCAAGAGCAGGTGCAGCAGAAGAATCCATATGTGACAGTCTGGTAACTGCTCATATGTACCAGTGTTTCACAGAGAATTTCTTTTAAAGTAAAAGATGATTATATAATTCAAAACTATCACCTGTTTTTAGGTCTGCCGCCAACAAAACCCACACATTTCTGTAAGAATGCCGAATAGTGCCCTCATCCCAAAAGCAAAGTAAATGGTTCTACTGAAATCAAAACATACACCCCGGGAGCAGTGACAAAACATCACATAAATGTCCCTCTTTGTACAATCACTCAATAGTTAATTCAAAAAAGGAATATGATGCAAAACCATTGTTGGCATCCTCTGGTCTGATAAAGCCCAGACTAAGAGAATGTTAAGTAGGTAGGCTGTAAGGACTTCTGTATAAACAAGTTCTAAAGAAGTCCTTACGGGGTAGTAGGAATGCTGTCTGCAACCAAAAGGAAAAATAAAAAAAAAAGCGACACCAAAATACTTTAATATAACTTTTTCTAGTGGAAAATAGAAGGCTGCTCACAACCAGAATTTTCTACTTAGTTAAATTAATCACACAGAGAAGTCAATTAAGTTTAGATTAAAAATAAATTCTTATCCAGAAGGGTCAGTTCAGAGGCACTTGTGAGGAAAGCAGCAACGTGAATGACAGAGGTTTGCACAGAATCATCTGAGCCTCAAATCTACATCTAAAGAGCCTCCCTACCTAAATCACACGTGCACCCCAAACCTCAGCTACATGGAATGCGTCAGCCAGAAGCACTACCAAGGTAGGTCTCCAGGCTCCTACAGGCTCAAGAGGAAAAATCAGCATCTTTAATCAGTTCTTTAATCAGTATGGCAGCTCGGGTTTATCGCCAACAACTGATTATGAAATGTTTGTGCTACCACCTCCACACTGCAGTCAGCATCTCCTCTCCCTCCAATAAAAAAACTATAAATGCATTAATGATAACGTTAATAAAAGAATGATAACATTAATCATGCTGTTGTTATGTTACAAATATTACTTTGTTATTTTGCATTTTCTGTTGTATGCCAAATGCAGCAAAACTTTCAAAGTGATATATCAGCAGCAAATTCAGTTTGTCTTGCTACAACATGAATGCAAATCCATTAATCCCCACTCCTGTGAGAGCTTTCTTAATACTAGACTAGAGAAAAAGTAAAGAATGACATTTATAAAGAAACAGAAAGCTAGACGATCAGTTCAAATCCAGTGGAACTTCACAATTTAATTCTTACAAAGCTTTTTTTTATGGTCTCAGGCTGAGAACTGTTTGGGTTTGGCAACTACCACAGATCAGGAGGGTGTGCTGGATACTGATGTGAAGGAGTTAGTAAGAAAGGACTAAAGAACTTACAGCAGGAGGAGACAAAGAATAGTACCCAGAATCTCTTGCACAAAAGATGCAACAGACAGTACAGGAGCAGCTCACTGACAGTACTGATTTCCCCTATTGATTTATTTAGAAGGATATTTCAAAGTAAAATTCTGAAATGCCAGGCTAATACTTTTCATTATAAATTTTAATGCAAAAAATCTGAAGGTGATAATCAACAATGCTTTTTACAGCATTTAGAAAAACAGCTTCACTTCTATTTCCAATATGGAATTACCACTTCATAGGATGACGAGTCTCATATTTGTGATACTGTAGTGTGTTAAAGCATCAGACAACTTGATCCTACATCTTCAGTTTTCTAACTCATCAAATACTTTATTGTTTTTATGCAAGAGCTTTAAATCAGATGTTCAGAAGAACGGATACAGAATCTTTCCACAGCAAAAATCAGAATTTTTGCATTTACTAAAAAAAAAAAAAGCAAGAACCCCCTCCACAATTATTTCTTCTTCAGTATTTGCCAGTTTAACACTTCTACATAAAGTGAAGGCTACAATCTAAATTAAAATTCAATTTTAACTTTAAATTTAGACTCTGGGAATTTATTTAAATGTTTTGCTTTAATAAGAAATTTTATTTTAAAATGTATTTTTTTTTCAGTTAATGAGGACATTTTCTGCTTTGAAAAGAAATAGATGCTTTTTCTTGCAAAACTCTAGAAATTACCACATTTTAATTAACCTGTGCATGGAACCAGACTTGCAAAGTAACAGTTTATACATTTTAGTTTCATTTTTAAAACAACATACCTGTAGAGCACTACAATTAGAAATAAGGTGTATTTTCATTGAAGAATCCATACAGCTGTAACGAAACAAGGATCAGGCTCCAACATGCCCATTCAGCACTGCAAGTAACTACTGGCCTGTATCAGAGCCGAACTATTTGATCGTTTATCTTTATGCAGGGCTAAGGGGCTGTTTGGAAATTTCTCATGCACAGATATACATAAATTTGTCCATATGAAAACCAGTGCATCAACAACTATGTTTGCTCCTTCCCTCCACGGATGTGCTCAGAAACACTCTTTCCTCTCTCCAGCTCACTAGTGATGTGTCACGAGGCGCTCTGTAAACTATCATTCTGCATTTCCAGACTTTGTATAAACTCATTCTGCAACACTAACATGGAGCATAGATATTGTAACTAATATTTGTACAAAACCATTCAGATTACAGGAATGTGAATGAACCCTTTCTCACTTCCGTGGCAGCAACTGTGAACAAACCAGGAGCTTTCACCCATTCTCCTTTCAGGCCTCATTCACTGTTTCCTTGCACTGTTATGCACAATTTATCCCTGCTTTCATGTCTAACAATAGCATCAGCTGATAATATGCGAAACCAATGGAGTCTTATTTTATTCACTTAGGGGTGGCTTAAAGTCTTAACTGTTTTTTTCCGGTTTTGGACTGAGAAAGTGGGGTAGAGGGAAGGCTGGATTTTACAGCTCACATGCTTTCCTTTGTATAGGTGGGGAAGCATTAGCAGAGTCTGAGATGTACATGTTTTTTGAAAGCAAAAAAATTAACATACATAATCCAAGGAGACAACACAATAACTGGAATAGCATCAATTCACACAAAAGTAGAAGTAATCTGTCCATACTGTAAATGTTTTATGCCTCCATCTGTATCTGATCTGCCTGAAGATGGCTTATAGCCTGCCTGCTGTAGCACTTTTCCAAATTCTCATGGCAGGGAGAAAACTTTACTGCTTGTCTAGCAGTTGGTTCACTAAAACAGAGCAGACTGCTCCATACCTCTAACACCGCTAGAAGATGCCTGACACCACCACTGTGCTCTTAAGGTGATTTGTCCAAATGAGACCAGGCTGCACAGTGTGCAGCTGCCCAAAACACAGAGGCTCATAGGTGTCACAAGAGTAGTCTCTGCTAGGATATATGTGTAAAATTACAAAAAACTCATCATTAAACTTCCTTTGAGTGCGTGATTTACAGTTGAGGAGTTCAACCTTTAATCATTTGTGCTGGCAGCTGCTACTTTCAGGACACACCGTATGAATCAAGTCAGGACTGAAATGTCTCGCATTGCTGCCTGCCACAAGAAGGACTCAGATGGCATAAAGGCGGGTCACAAGAGTTTCTGCTATTTTACGGCATATTTTACATCAACTTTTGTACTTCAGTTTATTCATCTTTGGCAGACAAGAGGCTTCCGGTAACATTTCTCTAATTCTCCCTGGTCACCAGGTTGGCACATACAGCTGACAAAATACATAGTTGCTTTCCTTTCCTTCCTTTTTCTTACCTTTCTCCCTCCTCTTTTAAACATAAACCAAAAATATTACCCTTTTATTATACAAGCAATCCCTTTCCTGCAGTCAAGAGCTGTAGGCCTTCCATCAATCTTTTTCACCACCCTTTTAAAGCCACTTCAACATTAAGGAGCTCCATAACGGCATGGCAACTGGCTGGCTGCCAACCAGCTGCAAAACGAACGCCCCTTGTATTGACATTAGCGGTTCCTTGATCATACTCAATAAAGCACCTTTGATGTTATCACTGTTAGCTAATATCATCTTACAGGGTCTTGAGGGAGAGCTTATCGAGTCTGTAAGGCAGATCATAAAGCCAGAAAGGACCCTCTGGTGTTACAATAAAACAAAGTTTGTGTCTTGCAAGGTAAGAATAATATTTGTAAGTGCTAAAATGTCAAAATGCACACATTGCCTATGATTCACCATTTTTTAAATCACATTTGGTGAACCACAGATTCCACCTTGTCTAACACATACCAGGCTGTTTTCTCTTATTATCCAGTCTTAACAGAGAACTTCCCACTGGATGCTGCACTGTCTGCCACATCTGGCTACCTTCCTGTCACCTTAATCCTCCTGGCTGCCACACCATGTCCTCCAGACCTTGCCTTGGCACAGCTGGGCAGCAGCCTGGCTTTCTTCTATCCAGTGTGCTCTCAGAGCGGTCTGTCACCTCCCACCTCGTGGGACTTCCCCACCTCAGCAGGCAAGAAGCAGCACTTGTGCTCCAGCTGTATGGGCTGACTGGTTTAGTGCTACTAAAATGCATGGAGCCATACATGCAGAGGGACTGGGAGGCCTCACCCAGCCTTCTTAAACAAAAGAGACACTGGCCAAAAGAGCCCATGTAATACATACTGCCCTGCTTCAGCATTTTCAGTACTGGGGAATGACTTGCAGGAGGGTAGAAAGCTTTCCACATCTTTTACTGAAATCTAGAGGGTTTTCTGGGTTTCAGTGGTGTGGTTTTGCCTATTTCTCTCATTCACTCTGTGTGCTCAGCCCTGCAATAGAACTCTCTACTGACAACTTGGTGAAACCATCATCTTTTCCTCTCATCTTCAGTTTTCTGTCCTGCTGTGAGAAAACCCCCCAGGGATAAAGACTTCATGTACTGATATTCAGCTACTACAAAATTTCACCTCTCGCATCCTTTTACTCGTGGAGCAGCGTCTGGCTAAATGTTACAAACTGGAAGATCCTTTCCAGCCTTACACTGGGTAAAACAACTTCCCTGACATGCTAGCCATCTCACTTCTGTCTGGGCAAGCCTGTTTTTATGCAGGTAAAATGACTGTACCGGAGGAAGCCAAAGCATTGTGGTATCAGGCATGTCTCCAGCAGTGGCTATTAAGATTCTAGCATCCAATAATTGAGGGCTTATTAGCTCATCGATCTCTAAAATCTTCTCTCCTTTAATACCAGGAGGGAAAGGCAGAAAAAGGCTATTACAGATCATTTGGAAGAGGAAATAAAATATTCCGTTTCATTCTTGAGAAACTGTACAGACAGATGGCCCAGATCATCTGCTGCTTCTATTAAATGCTGGATTATGCTCTCATATTGGCCTGATGCATTCAGCAGTGCATAGTCATTTTATGTCACTGTACCCAAATACACAGCACAAACCGCTGCAATACAGCATTTCTCAGCAGTTTTCTAACCTACCCCCATATGGAATGGGTTAGAACGTTTTTCTCTTCTTTTCTGCCTCCCCAGCTCTAGGACTTCTGACCACCCAGGGTCAGGGCCATGATCACCAGACACACATTTCCTTCAGACCAGAACTGCTCAGGTTATCACACCGTACCAACCAAACACAATTGCACGAAGCAATCTTAGCAGTGTGGAAATTCCCAGTACTGCAATCTCCAAAAGAAGCAATGTCTCTCAATCCTACATTTTTATACCATCCTCTTCCTTTTCCAACTACATTCTTCAGGTGAGCATGTTTTGAAAATTATTTTACGTTTACTTCAACAGGATTTATAAAAATGTCACATTTTCTTTAAAGTATAAAACTGCAGAGTAATATAATAAGAATATACTATGACCATACTACGATTTTAAATATTTTAGCATAAAAGACATCATAAATGAGTAAAACTTCCAATTTGTGAAAGAGATGGTAAGTACTAAACTTCACAGGGAAGCTGGAAAGGCAAGATGATCTGAATGCTTTCTGTTATGACTATAAAATTATGATGTAGGTGAAAAGAGAAACAAATAGTACGCCTAACAGTGTTAACTCTAGAAATTAGTTTTCGTAACCCTTTTCAAATACTCACTTTAGATGTGAATGCTTAAGAGGAAAGAATTGAGTTGAATGTTCTCAATAACCATATGCTTGGATGTGGATTGTCTTCTTTTTAATCCTCCTAGACTGTCCCCTCGGCACTCATTCCATGAAAACGCCTACAAGGTCTGTGACTGCAAATGACCATGGGAAGCAGGTTCAAAGGCACACGTGGAAGTATTCAGAGAAAGTATTCAGGCACAGACATTTGCAACAGGAGTACTTATACACTGGAAGAACAGAAACAACATCATGTGCATTAGCTGACCATCCTAATTTCTGCAGCACACACTAACTACTTGCACAGTACTTTTGATGGTTAGATTCAGACAGACAAGATACTGCTCCCCAAAATATCTGTATTAGGTTAGCAAATAAATTTCTAGCCATTAGAAAACACTTTCAGTAGCGAGGATAATATTTAAAGGGAGGAAGGATAGTAGTTGAGCTGTACTGAGAAGGAAAAAAAAACATAAAACCCAGGAACACACGTCACTATCATTTTCTCTATGTCTGAGAAAGGTATAGAAGCATGAAAAAGGGGAAGCCCCATCAGAATGTCACATTTCCTGGACATGCAATAATCATTAGTGATTTTAACCACAAAATAATTTTATATGCACAAAATAATTTTATCCCTGAAATTTGGTGCCCTGTCTGAAAGAAGCCAAAAGTAAACAATGCATGCCTTACAGAACAAAGATCACTACTCCTACTTGTGAGAATTCATCAGAGGTCCAAACGAACAGCTGAAATGTCCAAAGAGCCCAAAGAGATGTACTCCCAGGGACAACCAGTTTCCAGGCAGGTCAGTAAGAGAAGAAATTCTGAAGGAGCTAAAGCTCTGATACTTCTAAATAACTTAGCAGGCTTGACTTAGCAAAAACAGTATCAAGTGTGCTTCCAACAACACATGGATGAAAAATTTTTACTAGATAGATCTGTTACAAAGAAATTAGATCTTTACACCTTTGTGACATGTTGAAGTTCCCTTTTATAGTCATACAAACTTAACTGTCACGTTACAAAATGCAATTAAATGTTAAATTCTCAATATTATTAATGATACTTTGAAAGGTAGCACACTTGTGTTCATTCATAAAACTACATTAAAGGTGAAGATTTTCACCTCTTCAGTGCAAGAGGGCTTTTCATTTCACATAATAAAAAACTAGTGCAAAAACAACCCCAGTTTTCTTTTCAAACTTACCATATGCTTTTCTAAAATAACACATTTAACCTTCAAAGATGCATACAGCATAAAAGAGGCAGTCAACCAGTAGTTTACTTTGCTTTTTATAGACACATGACTCCTTATTTTCACTGAACAAGGCCACACATGCTATTTTAAAGCCTGATGACTCTGGCTTTTTTAGTGCAAGCCCTCAAACCCTCCCAGACTCCTCCCCAAATCCTCAGACTGTCTGGTGACTTAAACAAAGTATTGTTTTTCCTGTGCAAGCGTCTTTCCTAAGTTAACAGCCATATACTGCTCCAAGCACCGCAGCCCAGCCTCTGCCCTAGTGAAGGTACCTTGTCATTTCCTGTCACAGGATACCCTTTTAAATTACCCTTTTCTTTTAAGAGTTCAGCAAATCATGTTTCAAGAAGTGACCACTTGTATTTCCTTTTTGATTTAACATGTTGAAAATAAACACCAACCATCTTTCTTGTTAAAGCCGGAGTCAGATGAGGATATTGCGAGATCAAAAATAAACACCAAATTATTTCTTTCTTCAGCTCTAACAATCACAGAAGAAAGCAATCTTTATGCTGGAGGCTTTTAAAGATATATGGAAAAGTAGAAAAGGGATTTGAAGAAACTGCCGTCAACTATTTCCTCCAACTTTTAAGATTTTATGTTGGAGCATGCATTCTCGATTGATAAAAAACAAATGTCCACAAGAATACTTCATATACCTCAGATTTAAGATTTACTAAACTGAGAGGTGTTGAAAGTAGAAGCAGTTAAAGTTACAGGCTTTCACACCGTGATGTTTTGCCTTGGAGCTCACATGGTTTTGGAGTCAGATGGGGGATTGCCACATATGCTGTGCAGTTTTCACAATTGTGATCACAAAGAAGTTGTTACAGCCTCAGATTCCACACTGAAATCAGGACTGGAATTATGTGAAAAGCAGATTTCTCATCAGAGTGATCAGAAACGTAAATAAAGATAGACTTAGGGCAAACCTTAATAAAATACTTAATTTCATTTGCAAAGTAGCTAACCTGTATGTTGATTATGGCCAGTTTCAAAGTAAAAATGCCTCTGTAAAGCCAGAAGAAAGAACATTTTTACTTTTCCAAATAGGTCACTATTTTCCTGCAGTAAATCAGCTGTTCTACCACGTTTTCTTTCATGGTGAACTCTGGATACCTCCTGCTCAATCTTCTCACCAGTCCTCATGTCCCTAGGATGCCAGCAGGGTGGCTGCTGCCTAGATGGGACCTGGCAAGGGAGAGGGCTTCCAAGGGGATGGCCTGCCTACACGCGTTCATCTTGGAGCTGTGCTCACCATGAAGGACTTCATTTGCCGTCCTGAACAGCTTGCCAAGCTGAGGGCTTCAGCACAGTGTTCCTATCTATGATTGCACTAAAACACCAACAAGTTTAGCCTCTTCTATGTGAGCAATCCTATTTATTTCCGAAGTTGAGCACAGATTCTATTTCACTAATTACTCTGCACAGAAAATTTAAGTCTGTCAAGACAATTCTTGAAATACTTAAGGTTTAAATCAAAGCTGTTAGTCATCATCCACCCAAAAATGTAGCTTTAAAATATATTTTTTTCCAAGGATTAAGACTAAAAGAAAGTGTCCAAAGTTCTCCCATTTCCTAATTCTGATCAATGCCGCAAAAATAGTAATATTCACAAGTAATTTTTGTCTACTAGAGCCCTTAATTTCTGAACTTTACATTTTACATGTTTTATATTGACCACTCTCTGCACTGGAGACTCAAATGGCCATTGTCTAAATCGTAAGGCAAAGAATGCATTCTGCATATCTCCCTCCAATGCCCTTTCTTATTTGTTTATTTATTTATTTAGTGGATAAAAAGGCAGTAAAAGCTCAAAACTCCTCTACTTCAGCATAGCGAAGTAGAGGACAACATGAAAATCAAGAAGTCTTATGCCAATAAAATATGCACACAGATTAAAATTGTTATGTTCTCCACAGTCCTTATTGTACTCACTAGTTCACTTGCTTTTACTACTAAGCCTGTTTCAGTCTCTTGGTCAGTTGCTGAAGTGTCAACAAGATGTCTCATCACAAAAGAGGACTTTCGTATTTCTCAAATTTGTTGAAGGTTACTGACCATCACACTTTTTTCCAAAAGCATGAAAAACTGTGGCTTTGCCACATGTTGATTAAGGTTGTGAAAATCTGCAAAAGTTGCATTTTCCACCTTTACTGACACTGTCTAGGTCTCACGCATTAGCTGCTCCATTGTTTATCCTGTAACCACAGTGTTCTTATTTTATCCACTGTCATGTGTAAGAGAGGGTCCTGAACTTGAGGCTGCTTTTCTTTGGAGTAACTAAGGTGGCTATTAGCACAGAAGGGAGCAATGCAGTGCTCTGTGTACTCACTGCCTTTGGTTATATCTGGTAGTACTGAGACTTCATTGGAAGCATTATTGGTGCAATATTAAACTCAGCCAGCATAGGAAAACATGATCATCAGCGTTTTGTTTCATTACAAAGTGAAGTGAAAGAAAAGCTTTAGGATTTTCCATTAAGATCTTTTCCAACTATGAAAAAATGATGATATAAAAACGACAATGTTTTTTTCCTAATTCAATTGCTGATAATTTATAGTTCAAAAGGTGAGATGAAGTGTTTGAACTTTTTATTTCCTCCTACTGTATTCATAACTAAACTCATCAAAGAAAATGCCAACCTTCCTTCCTTCCTCTTTCTTTCTTTCCTTCTTTCTTTCTCTTTCTTTTTTAATAAAACTCATAACTCACCAAAAGAGAAGTTGAACAATTTTCCATTTTCATCCGAAGCACAACGAGGTCAGTAAAAATACTCTCATTAAGTTTAAACAGGCTCCAGCTCAGACATGTGTATGGTAGTAACTGGAGAACCAAGAGAGATTGATGTCTTTTATAGAGCAAGGAGCATTTTACATCAACTTTTACCAGTTATCATGTTAATGAATGGAAATCAATGACTTGGAATACAAACAAGAGGCATTACAGAATTTCACTGGAGAGCCTGATAGCTATTGAAGTTCTTAATTGATGAGATGAGGGGCCTGCACTTTTATAAACTCAGGAAACCTAAACAGAAAAATCCTGTTGCAACATATATGGACTGAAACTCAGAGTAAATGCAAGCAGATCCATTCACAGATGTCTCACATTTGATTTCATGATCAACTGCACAAAGTCCCAATGTTTTGCCCACTGTTTTTGCCCTTCCCCATTTCTAGCCTTTGATGTTGTCAGTTTGTCTTCTACATCAGAAGCGAGGAGTTAATTCCAATACGGGCTAACACATTGACAGTCATAAATCTGTTGATATGAAAATTAATTGAAGAAATATTTTTTTATTACAGTCCGTTTTTCAGTATCAAAAGTTTCAACTCTGATTGTGAGCGTATTTTAGGTTTGATATGAATTCTTCAAATGAAATTTCCATGAGGTTTTACTCAAATAAAAAACTTGAGGTGGTCTGTAATTTTAAATCATTCAGAATTACTTGAATAAAATCTCACACGCAACTAAGGCAATTCTTATGCATGTCTGATTGAGGTGTAAAATCACAAAGTTTCATCCTAGTACTATATGTCCACAGTAAGCCAATTACCCACGTTGATGTGTGAGGTTGCTGAAGGTTAGTCGCTCTTCTATGCAAATACATAATTATTAGTTTAAAACTAGCACACTTTAATCATAAGCACATAACATCTACCACACTTATTTTAAAGGCAAAGAAGTTGTCAATGCAGTGTTAATGTACTCCTCCTAGTTAGGCTAAAAAGTTTTGAAATTACAGAATGTGCATTAATTGGTGTCACAGTGATTGGCGTAAAATGGTTATAGAAGCCAGCTGGAGTGAGCTGGGGCTTGAATCACGATAACTAGCAGCACTTCCCATAGGCTAATTCACCTGCTGCTAGCCAGTCAGCCACGTGCCAATAACAGTCACTAGCACAGAAGTCGGACTTTCAAAGTTGCAGTGCTTCTGCATAATCACCTTCTGCACTGCCAGCAGTTTGCAACGTAAATAAACGAATAAATAATTTACTATGCTTAATGTCAGTCAGATGAAAATGAGTGCAAAGGAGTGAATAAGTATAATCAAAATTATTTACAAAAAAAAGTCTGACTTCAGAAAAATACCTACAGTTTGCAAAGCGACTTTTTTTTTTTTTTTATGATTACTAATGGAAAACAACAACA
This sequence comes from Bambusicola thoracicus, assembly GCA_002909625.1. Classification (NCBI taxonomy): domain Eukaryota; kingdom Metazoa; phylum Chordata; class Aves; order Galliformes; family Phasianidae; genus Bambusicola; species Bambusicola thoracicus. The sequence continues at coordinate 24,303 of PPHD01003030.1, forward strand.
ACAACAACACTGCTGTTAGCAAGAGGCACCAGAAAGCATGTGGTCTTTTGCTCAAAAGCCTTCACTCACTGCTGTCCGGATTCCTCTTTTCTGTTAATAGTGCTTAGTACCCCTCCTCCGTTTTTCAGGTAGGAACGTTTCCCCTTTTATTGCTGTAAAGCCTCAACATACAGGCATTTTCTCCCAAGTCATCACCTTTTCTACTGTGAGGTTTCCTTTTACCTCTGAGGCTTACTTTTAGCACAGACAGCTTCTGTGCAGTCCCCCCAGCCCACTGCCAGCCAACTGTGCTAAATCCAGACATTCCAGATGCCGCAGACACTTGTCCATTGCATTATCTCCCTTCTGTCCATCTGCTAAAATCAAATTTGCTTGACCAGGGACTGCACAAATGCTTCCCCTTCTCTGGCCTCCGGTAGCACTAAGCCAGCTTAGGGTCAGTAATAACAGCAGAACTTTGAACTTGACACTTATGGTTTGGCCTGAAGATGGTCATCGCAACATATGAGATTAAATCCAACAAAGGAGCTCTCCTGTTCAGTTAAACACTAGGTTGCTGTTGAAAAAATACTTCCAACATCTCACCTCATGACAATTTTAGGACCTAAACAGTCCTAGAACAGAATCAGAACTTGTTAACAAATAGTAGCAATAAGTATTTATCTCTGTAGTTACCCTATAGTATTCAATAATCACACTGCTATTTTGTATACACATGCACTGCATACCATCTGCTGATGTTTATTTTAATTCACTGGGAAAGGCCTGTGTTTAAGTTGGAATTTAAGTGACAGAATCAGAACAAAAAGAAAAGGGCAGCAGAATAAACTGAATAAATTCCAAATATGATTTGTAAAGACAGACAATATAAAAGCTATAATCTTAGTTTAATCCCCACACTTTTAAAACATAGTAATTACTAGACATCTGCTGGTAACACAGCCTTGCTATTGGATAACCTTAATTACTCTGTAATATTTCCTGACACTCCCCAAAATATGCCCTATGGATAATAATTCATTCACAGTTCCGCCCCATTATTAGCTACTAATTCAAACAATCAAGACAAAGACAACGAACAGATGACCTTGAACAATTACCCACTCACTGAACAGAATTTATTTCATGCTTCTAAAAGACTTTTCTGCTCTCCAGGCTTCGCAAGCAGCACTCAGAAATTAACAAAATGCAAGCAAGAAAAGAACAAAAGGAGATTTGCTGGGGTGCTCCAGCTCCCTTCAACATTATCTATCTGCATTAACAACAGAATGGCTACTGAAATAGATTTCATTTTCTAAGATTAGAAGGAACTTAGAATAGGTGCAAAACCTGATACAGGTGTTTTAATAGACACGATCTGTAAGCCGCTTAATTATCTGCAAGAAAAGTATTGGCAATCTTAGAATAATTTTTAAAAGTGCATAAAGGTGAAGTTAATGGAGTATGTGCAACTGTTTCAGAAGCAGATAGAACATCATGGACTTCAGGGCTGAAGCAGATGACTATAAATGGTTGGGGCTTCTCTGCAGGCTGCCCAGGAAATATTTCAAGCCACATTTGAGTTATCATAACTTGATGCCCTTCCTGCTGTTTGTGTAGGCAGAATCAGGCACACACGGTGGACTATTATTGACAAATAAACCAAATCCCTAATGCCTCAGGGTTCATTCCTACTCTCATTTATTTTGAGAAATTACTGTTGAACATGAAAGAAGGTATAGCTTTGGGGTTTTTTAATTATTATTATTATTATAAGGCTTTGGATATTTTGTGTTCAGATTAAGGACAAGGAGGTACACTGAAGAGTGTAAAAACGTGAATGTTTTCTTCATTGCTGTATCTTAGTTCATTCTCTCTGTATCTGTAAGATGTCTCCCTTGGAAATCAAAACATTCAGGTTCGGTTGCAATTAGGCCCAGAAGCACTGAACTGGTAGGAAAATAAGGTTGGGAAAGAAAAAAAAAAAACACAATAAAAAAGTAAATTGTGAATGGAAAGTCAAAGTGAAAATGAAATCATTGCTTTCTGAAGTGTTTCTGAGAATGACGTTGTCAATGTAGGAAAATCTCTTAAGCACGTAAATGTGACTAGCAGAAAGAAGATATAAATAAAATAAAATCATAGAAAGACAGATGCCATGAAGTTTCCCTATGGAAATAATCAGAACTGTGACTAAAAATTAGCTTCTAAAAATAATTGGTTTTTTACATTTATTTGCATGCACTAATCTTACTGACTTTCAAGATGAGGTTTTTAATCTGTATTTCCTGGGAATTAACATCTTTGTAAAATTGAGGACAGGATCCTTAGTCCTAGCACCATTAAACAATCAGAAAACTTGGTAAAAGGACAACTACAGTTCTCCTTGATCTTAAAAGGTATGCAGTCTGCAAGCATATAAAGCACTCTAGGCAATGCAGAGTGGAAAAGGATTTTCTTCTCCAAACGAACCCATGAAACTGCAGTATCTTCAAAGAAAAATATTTTATGTCAGCATGGTTTACATACTACTTAAGGCTTCTTGTTGAAGCTATGCTCTCTGAGTAAGTTTTGCTTATCAAGAATGCCTAATAAAACTTCTAAGGTTTTGAAGTCCACCCCCTATGTGATGAAATTTCCCTTCCAGTTCCGAGCTGAATTTTTTTTCAGCTCCATTCTACCCCCCATCGGAAATTCCTCAACTGCAACACTTAAGTGTGAGCACATTTCCCTAAGATTTGTGTTTTTCTAGAGTGACTTGGGACTACACATGACCTTGTCTCGACAGCCTGGATTTTTTTATTAATTTCCACTCCCATCCACTTTCTTTCTCCATTCTTTTGAGTTGGGCTGGGCTTTCAGTATGGGTAGCTGAGATAAAACACTTGTTCCTAAAGGACAGAATGAATTGATCACTGAAACAATCAACAATAAGTGAAGCGGATCCTTTCCTTCATGAAATCTACACTTTAGAATTATCTGTCTCTCTAAAATAGAGTTTTGGAAGTATTTTCAGTAGAAGTGGACTGGATTAAATTTGATGTGGGCCCATCTGGCCTTAAAACTTACGAATTACATCATTGTTCCTTAGCTTCTTTTCCTCTGGTTGTCACATGATCCACAATCGAACATTTTAGATGTACATTGAGCAGTTTTGTTTTGTTTTGTTTATGTTTTTTAATCTAGAACTCTCCAGACATCCATATTTGACATTTCTGTTACAAGATCAAGATTAGCCTCTCAGGTCATCATTATTCAGTATTTTTAAAGAAACAGTTCTCTTACCTGTATTTTGTAAGAACAGAACACTACGTTTCAGAAATCATTAATGTAATTTATTGTCAACATAAATTATTTTCCTGTGGATGAACCAACAAAATAAACTCTTGGCCATGGGTCAGAAGTGGCCTTTACTAATGCATAAATATTCAAATTATTATTTTTGAGGGGAAAGTTTGAAGAGCACTTGTTATTAATTTCTATACAGACCAAATTAATGCAACTTGCCTGAAGCTCATGTCCTGGCTCATTCAGAAACTGAAATGTCATGTACAGCAAGACAGTCTTTTCTTCTAATTAATGTGGTCATTAAACAAATGAAACACAATATGCAAATAAGAACTATGGTGATTAAATAAAATGCCATCCCTCTAGGAACAAAACATTCGAAATAAACTAGGTTCACATACTTAGTTTTGAAAGGCCCATCTGTTAAAACTGAAATTATTTCCTTTAAATTACATCTGTTTACTAATAGGTACTGGGTTTCCATTATTTCAGGGAAACCTAAAAGGCTTTTTTTTTTTTTTTTTTTTTTTTTTTGCTAGAGTTCAGGTCCAGAATGAACTGCGTAACTCTGTGTTTTTGCATGTTTAATCTTAGATGTTGGGCCAAGCTGAAATTAAATTCACATTTTTTGCTCACATCTGAAAAGCCTCCTGCAAAGTCAATATGAATTTATATTATTTCTCTTTATGAATGCTACACAGCCAGAAGATACACTAAAGAACATAAACCCTCATTTTTAACTTATTAATCCTGTTATGATTGCTACAGAATGCCATAATGCCCACACAAAATGACCAAGCTTATTTATAAAGCGTCCTTGCAAAAATATAATGCCCAGTGAAATTACCATTTTACATGAGAGGATTCCTTATCATTCAGCATATTTGACCTAATCTCTGGGACTACATAAGAGCGAGAGTCTTGCATTATTTTTAGAAAATATCTGTTTAGGAAATGAAAGAAATAGAGTAGAAAAACAAATCAGATTTTCTAATGACAATTCTAATTCAAACACTTACTTAGCAAACTAGTTCAGTGAGGGACAGTGTCCCCTTTCAGACTGGACAGGCTCAAGCTGGCGACAAACATCTTCACAGAAGAGACTGGAGTTCCTTCCTTGCTACCTGATAGTTTGCCTACACAGCTGTCACCGCTTTCTCCTAATGGATCCTTGTGGAGCAGGACACCACATCCTGGGGTCAGTACTTTCTCATTCCTTCTTACAGCTTCACAGAAAGCCCCTTCATCTTGTGACACTGGAATTTTTCACACTCTTAAGTATTTTTACTCTAGTAATTCCTTTCAAGATGAAAACAAGACAGTGGAAAAGAAGTCTACTTCCTCCAGAAAAGCCAGACAGGCACTCGCATGGAATGTGGCAAACCAGGAATTTCTGCATTGGAGGAGGTAGAAAAAGTGGCATTCAACTTTCTACATAAGAATTTTTTTCTGATCACCAAACTGTGTTCTTTGTTAATTCAGTCCGTTTGCATGCAAAGATATTTTCCAGTACAATTTCCAGAAAAACTGTGATAATCCTTTGAGAAAACTTAATATCAGTCTTTGGGTATTTTTTAGTAACAAATATTTCTGATTGATTTAAATTTTGAAACAAGAATACGGAATACAACAAGAATACGTGAATAATAAGAAATAAGAATGCATAAGGTCTTATGCAGGGACAGAGCAAGTTAAGTTATTATTATGTTCTAACGTTATATGAGCATGTTATTAAAGCAATAAATAAGCCACCATCTGTATTGGGAAAGATAATCTCACAAAAGAGACATTTTAGATACAAGAGAGCTGGTCCAGACCCAGAAAGGACTTGAGAACAGCAGAATTTGTTTTCTTTTGTCACTGTGTTAAGAAATTAACCACTACAGACTAATCCACACAACTCATTGGAAGAGCTGAATTCCAGTTGCAACCACCTGCTTTTAATTTCTTGTCTTTTCCCAGGTTCCTTTCACACGAAAGCTTCTTCATCTCTTAGACAATGTTCTTTCCTGGTTATGTTTTCCCTCTCCTTCCCGGAGTCAGGACTGTTTGCTTTTAACTTCAGTGTTCCAAGTCTATATCTAAGACTTTAACCACAATGGATTTTTCTAATGAAAATAAACCAACCTCCTTGACTGTTTGCTTCTCTCTGTTTCTGATACCTCCTTCTACGCTGCCCATTCATAGTCCTCTTCTCTTAGTTTAATCTTTACTTTTATATCTTGCAAAATTCATTTGCGATGTAATGGAAGCTCATCCCCTTTATTCCTTACTATCTTTTTCTCTCCTTAGGTTTACTTTCATACACTGTATACCTTGTCCAAATTTGTTTTAGATTGAAAAAAACATCCTTAGTTTGCAAATACTTTAATTCCTTAGCTTTTTAATGAAGCAAAATATTTTGCTTGTTCGAAATTAGCAAAGAAAGCTATTCATCTTCCGAATGGAGCATACTGACTAGAATCTTACAGTCTTTTCTTTCTGAAGCTCACTTCCTGAGATACATTCATGAAGCACATTTACAATTTGCATCTTTGCAAAGACGCATTACAGAGGTATTACATCAGACTGCTTTGCTAGTTTCTTATTTGATATGAAAGGCGCTGTTTAACAAACTTCAATAATTTTAACCTATTGCAGTCTGATTTGAAACAGTTTTATTGATTTTTCCACCTCTTCACTGCAATATAACCTGCACCCGTATAAGGACATAAATCACCATCATCACATTTTTATTTCACATATTTTCTATGTGAAGTAGAAATTATAAGCACGTGCAAGATGATAGTTTGTCTAAGTAGCAAGTTTTAGTAAAAATGATGACTTTTCCAATGCTATGTTGTCCACTGAAGCTCAAACATTGTCTGGTAACTATCCTCAAGGGCAATTGTCTGGCCAACTTAGCAGTGGGCCCCCTGCCATCCTAACAGATGGGCACCAAGCGTAAGTAGCCATAAGACCATATAAGTGCATTTAGTGTGAAACTTGGGGCATAATTCCAGCCTTGATCACCATATGGCTTTTCCATACTGAGTTTCTGATAAATGGGATGTACAGTGCTAACCTGACTTTGAATATGAACAGCATTAAGGAAAATTATAACGAGAATAGCTCCCACCATGTGTTAAGCAGGGGCTAAATTTGGAATTCACAGGAGTAAATTAAGAAAAAGACCAAAACGTCCACCATATTTTTATTTCTGTTCAAGATCCTGCTAATCCACTGAGCTTTCCATGGAAAACTCGACTACAGGAAAGCAAGGATGTCAGGTCTTTAGCTCGCTCCATACTACTTTATAGGGAAAAATAATGCAGAATTATAAAAACCAGTGGCCCCCAAAAGCCCTTTATTTATTTAGTCTTGTAATTGAACTGAATCTGAATTTCATAGTGATTCCATGATTGAATTCTGTGGAACAGCTTTACAAGACAGGCTTGGGATATCACAGAATAATTTACTGCAAACATATTCATTCTTTTACTCTGTGTCCTTATTGAATACGGAAAACATTTCACATCCTGTCTGCACACATTGTTTCAGACAGTTGCCACATCTAATCTAATGCTCAAGAAAAAAAAGGAAAGTCAGGAGAATGTATGGAGACGTTTGTGGCCACCATCTTTAAGTAATTCTAAGTAGTAGATGCCTCAATGATTGTGGATTTTAGTTACTGCAGCAAACTTGATGTGAGTTAGCTAACTGAGAGGAACAAACAACAAACAGTAAATAAATGGGGAATTAGTTCAAGGAATGAAAGTCTTTTCTATATTCATACATTTGCCTGGAGTATTTTCAGAAAGGGCTTCTGAATTTTACCTCTGGTCAACAAAAAGTATTTATGAAGAGCAAAAATAATCTTTTTTTTCTCAAGTCTTGAGAAAAAACTAAGAACTGATAAAACATCATCTTAAGTTTAAGTGGTAGGAAACCATATGAAAATGCATCTATTTGGCTGTGTTCTTACCTTCCCTCTTTATCATGCATTAGGGTGGAGTTCAGGGTTAGTTTACACAAGTGTGAAGCCATGTTAGGAAAATGAAAAGCCCTACCTCTTCTATTACCAGCTAAATATTTCTACTAGCCAGGACAATTCTGCTTTTCAGTGAGGTGTGATTTAGAATAGTTTAAGGTATTTATGAGACCATAGTCTCAGATAATGTGGAATGCTTAATGTGGTATGCAGTAATACAGATTTAGCTAGAAACAGTTATAGTTGAGTAGCTATCTTTCTAGGTTCATTTCCTAGATCTGAAATAGCAACACCTTTTACCAGTACTCATTTATCTTACACGTTTTCCAACAGTATCCAAATAATCAACTCTGCTGGCACGAACATTTGCAGAAAGCAAATGTCAAAGTTGCATACGTGAACTTTTGTAGAACCATAATTTAAATGTGAACTTCTTAGAATTTTGGTCAAAACATTTATTTAATTAAGAAGGAAGATAACTGACAGTTGGTATTTCATCAGAATACTGCATCAACCATACAGGAGAATCAAACAGTCAGAATTTTAGATGCGACATACAAAACATTTTGAATTACCTTCCTACTATCTGAAAAAACAGGAGTTAAATTAATGCTTATTTACTTATATATTAGATGCTTAGGTTACCAGTAGCTTTCTTCACATACAGATACATATGATTACAGTGAATTATGTTAATTTCCGCTTTTAAGAAGACAGATTCCTTTCATTTTTCCCATCTAGTAGAATGTAAGTTCTGAAGCTGCATCAGGTTATGTTTCAAAAATCAACAGACTGACCAGGCAATAGAATGTTTCTGCTGACCTATGCATCAGCATGATGCTTCAAATGCTCATTCAGTAGTTGAACAGATGAGAGGCAAAACAAACATACTATTAGCACACATGCTAATCTGCATCAGAGCAAAACAATGTAAAGTCCTTTTGAAAATACAGAACTCATCGTAAGTATTAGGAGATCATATTCACAACAGACAATACTTTTATGCTTCAATTATGACTCTGCTGAGAAATGAGTCTAAAAATTGCAAAACTTCCTGTTTTATTATCTTTCAGAAACTTCCAGGTCTGATTCACTCAGTTTATCTGAGAAAACTGACCTTAAGCATGAGAGTCAAAAGATGTGCTCCTTCAGCTATGAATACAGCACCGAAAATCACTGTTGGAATCACCTTTACTCCCCTTTCATGATACAAATTACTCCATAATCTGTCCATCATGAAGACTTACATATGCCAAATCAAAAATGCAGAAAGAACAAAAGAGAAAGGACTTCAGTAAGATAACACTAAAGGCGAGTGAAGTAAAACAAAGAAGAAACGCTCTAATACTCATCTATCTTCTTATTTGTTGGGAGATTGAAATTAGATAGTGAAAGAAGGGTTCTACAACAAGGAAAAAATGCTCCTCAACTCATTGCTGCGGAGAGAGCAGGGCTGTGCATACATTTCCCCAGTGGCCAGCTTACTGCAGAAGTTTCTGGTAATTATTAAAGCAGGGAAATGCTGACACTGCCTAGCAACATTTACAGAGTTTCTGTTCCCTCTCCTTTTCCACTAAGCCAGGGC
>PPHD01003031.1:3125-13409 GCA_002909625.1 Bambusicola thoracicus
TTTTTTTTTTTTTTTTTTTTTTTTTTTTTTTTTTTTTTTCCCCCCTGCATTCCCATTTTCTGACACCACTGAAAAATCTGATTCCAGAATGGATGTCTGTGCTATAACTGGGGAATTTTACTGTAGGGAAGGAAGGGAATGAGGGACACATGTTTCAAATTTTAACAAAGTCTGCAATTGTTTCACTCTATCTATATTTCTGTCCCTTCTTCACATAAATATATAATATAAAACTAGGGTCTGAAAACAGAAGTGTTCTCTCATGCTGACTGTAGAACAGTTCACACAATCTGTGGAATATACTTGAGACTGAGAGGCAAAATTTGAGTTCCTCTGAAGTTCTAAAACCTAAATTTCTTCAGAAAAAAATGAAGAAGTGGTTCATGGGAGATACTTGTAAGTCACTTCCACTGTATGCTTATGCAGGAAATGTTCAATTCCTGATATGCTGTGCTGAGTAATATATTTTGTATTCACCAGATACAATACTTGTACAATTGCTATAGAGAAAATCAGACAGAATGATTAGCAGTGAGTCATATTTGCTTAGATTTGGAGAATACAATGTTTTCTTTTTTTCCAGCTCTGACACAGTAAGTAATTAGCATAGCTAATGTTAAAAATTACCATCCATTGAATCCACTGATTGTTGCAGATCAGTCTATAATACAGCTGGCCTTCTTTATTCTTAAGCTGAGCTCAGTACTACTGTTGGAATTTCTTGGAGTTATGCATTTTCCTGTGGAGGTTCTATGCTGTTGGCTAAGGAAGGCAGTGCTGTAAGACAGATTAAGTCTACTTTGGATTTATAGGCAAAATTATTTTGGTTGAATGTAAAATGCTGGCAAATCAATGTCATCCAGCACCTGGATTGTGAAAAAAGGACCCTTCAAAATGAGATGATATTCTGAGTCTTGGGTGTTGTTATTATAAATCAAAGTTGTAATTCCATTTCAACTCAAAACATATGTAGAATTTTGTTTTGGCCTGATTTCCATTATGTATTGGTCATGAAGTTGGACTTCTACTTCATTTGGGAGTCATGCATGTTAAAACTGTAAAATTGCCATGTGTATATAAAGAGATGCATTTGCAAAACAGTCTTCTTGATTGTAAAAACTTGAAGATACAGTACAATATACTTCAACATGCCAGGACTGCTGTAAATATTTTTCACTTTCAGAAACCTGGAGACTGAGATGTACAAAGTTCGGGAAGGTATACTTGCATTCATTAACTCTGAAACTTGTGGTTGTTAGTAGCTCATACTTGGTATTTTCTGGTCTGCTGCTTTGATTCATCAGCTGCATTTCATCACATATAATCAATGTTTGGATAGTAACTTCATGTTACTAACTACCTAGCCCGTGAAGAGATAATCATCAGCAAAAAGGACTTGAAACATGGCTTAAGAGGCATTTATCAAGTTGGTTTGTGTCAGTTTTTGCTTTTTTAGTACTAAAAGACAGTCTTAAGTAAGTTTAATGAAAGACAATAGGACTAAAGGAGCATCTTGTATAACCACGTCTCACATATTTTGTTGTAAAAACTCTCCAAATATAAAATAAGCATGGACTTATATATATATATATATATGTATGCAGACATATATATGTATCTATAACAGACTTTGTGCCCGAAACTGAACTATAGCATCTTACAGAGCATTCACATAACGAAGTGATTGTTCCCTAACACTGTATTTATTAATGATGAGACAGTTTTAGCCTTCAGAGAAACAAACTGTAGTCATTGTAAATAAAAATAAAATAAAATAAAAGCAGAGGCAATCTCTTTTCTTCCTTCTGTTTATTGTTGGCTCTACCAAAGGAGAATGCAAATGTGCAGAGATAAGAGAGACTTGCAACAAGGTCTCATGTGGGAGGGTTTTCCCCACAGATGTTTTGCCTCTGCCCACATATTCTAACAGAGCAAATACCTAATGTTTATCAGTATACAGTGCCTTCTCCACTTCTGTAGAATTTTCCTGTGATGAAATGCAGCATTACTTTGTCTGTGCCTGTGTAAATACCTGAAGCCCTCTATCTGAGAGACAGTGCTAAAACTCTGCAATATATGCATCTGTGGAAAATCCAAATGAGACTGGTATATTGCTCCAGATAGCTTTGCTTGGTTTTCTGTTTCAAGGTGTGTGCAAGCACTTTATTTTGTGAAACCCAGCCCTATCACACTTGAAAAGTACAGCAAGCACAGAAGTATAACAACTTCCCAGTACTTATAATTGATCTGGTATTTCTACAAGGTGCCACCCTTTTCCACACCTCCTGCCTCCTCCTTAAGTGACTCAGCCTCTGAAGTAGAAGTCTCTTGACTTTTCAGGCAACTGGATGGAGAACAACAGTTCGCCTCTCTGTCTACTTTGATTGTACCTCACTTCCAGTTATCTCCAGGTTGACTTACCATACTAAACCACACTAGGACATTGAATTCTACCATATCTAGGTAAGAGCATTTAGTTTTTTGCTTATATATACCAAGTATTTAAAGTCTTCTATTTTCAAATGGCCTGTGATTTCGGAGTGTCCAACTTTAAGGAATCAGATTTTCAAGACGTGAATGTGCTATGAAAACTCACGTGTCTCAGTTTAGGTCTTCAAAGTCCCTCCACCTTTCTGAAATCTTCTCTTCCCCATACTATCTTAACTACATGATTAATTACATGTTATTACTAATTGTAGTTCTTTGATGATAAACTCGCTGTTCACTTTTCACGAATGTATTTTTTAATGTCATTTTGTCATTTTTACTGTATGGCTTGGTTTATTGTTTCTTTGCTATTTCTTTGGAATTTGTATCTAAAATGAGGTAAAGTCTATTAAAATGTAATTTACTCAAATTTGCTTTAGTTATAAGATTTTTTAAAAGAAATTAGCATTAGGTTTTTGTTTTTTTTAAGAACAAACCACTTGTGAAATATTCAGAATTAATTTCTGCCTTTGCATCAGGTATAGCAAAATGCTTGCTCTGCTGTGATACAGTGATTTAGCCACAGCATTGTGTGAAGTCATGTATAAACAGGAAAAGTTCTTTATTAGAAATGTTGCAAAATGAAAGGAAATAGATTAATAAAAAAAATCTAAAATTAGTACCTTCTGTACCCCATTAAAACAACAACACACATTTAAAATTGATCATATATTTTTAATTACAAAGCACATACAAATTCAGGTTCTGACTTAGCAGCTGATTTTTGGCATACATTAGGGACAGTTCCAAAGCGTAATTTCTTTCAAAACAGAATCTCCTCCACCCACGTCCTGAAAAACCAGTTTTGAGAGCTCTTTCTGCTACAAATAGATGAATGACTTCTGTCTTACATTTGTGTGTTCTCTGGTCCAACCTTGCTTGTTCTAAACTTGCCTAGTTTAACTTTATGTACGTGCACATGTTATTCCTATTCTTTGCAAGGGTTGTTACGAATTCTCTGGCCTACACCATATAGTAAAATATTCATTTATACACACTGTATTCTTTCCAGAAGTTTAAAAGTGCATTATATTGCTTTTTATCTGATGTGAATCTCAAGAAGAAAAATATCCTAGGAATGTGTTTTTGTTGTTCTTCAATGTCTATAAAATAAATGTAGTTGTCTTTACATGTGGTTTTCAGCAAAAGTACAGAAAGGTTAATGAATTGCCAGAAAAACATTTTACTTACAATTTTGATATTCACACGTTCAGTGTTAAGCTTTGACTATTCACTTGATACTGCACTGAGTGTCTTAGTTTCAGCTGGGACAGAATTGTTTTCTTTAGAGTGTCTGGTATGGTGCTATGTTTTGGTTCTAAGAGAAAAACAATGTTGTTAACACAGTGATGTTTATAGTTTCAGCTAAGTGGTGTTGTATAGAGCAACACCGTTCTCAGCAAAAGGCCCAAGAAACAGGAACAGAATTAGGACAGCTGACTTAAGCTGGATGAAGGGATATTCTAAACCACATGACATCAAGTGGAAGGAGTTTTGAAGGGGGTGTGAGTTCATTGGGCTCTCTTTTGCTGCTTAGGGGACTATCTGAGTGTTGGTTGGGGGTTGATGCACAGTTGCTTGTGCTTGTATCATTTGCTTGTATCATTTGTCATATACATTTATGTATATATATATATATATTTAATAATTACTAACCATTTCCTGTTAGCTTTGTCAATAGTTTTATCTCAACTCACAAGTTCTACTTTGTTTTCTTTCTCTCCCCCATCCCACTGGGAAGGGAGGTGGGGGTGGGGTGAGTAAATGTGTAGGGTTAAACCACAACACTGAGTTAGCAACAGCATTATTCTTTCTGTTTCATGTCCTGAACTACAATCTTGAACTGTGGTTGTAGGTGCTGGTGGTAATTTTGGAGGGAGGAAAGCACAGCATCCATTATACGTACAGATCTGCACCTGACAGAATGGACCTTTAAGTCATATGCTTAATAAGGCAAGCTTGGCCATGTGAACTTTGGCTGTCTCTTGCTGTGATGGGAACTTGAAAAACAGCTTTCGTCCATGACCAGGAAGTAAACCCATGTTTAGATATACAAATTCTTATTTATGTATAGTTAGTCAAGTCTGACAGAACAATCACAGCATTTGATAGGATCATGATAGACCTTAACTTGAGGGGAGAAATGATGGACAGAGAAACTGCAAAATTGGTGCTGACTTCCAGACCATCCAGACTGCATCTCACACGTATGGTTATCTATCTAGAATTGTAATGATGTGTATCCCAGTACCTTATTTCAAAGTTTTGCGATCTTTACCCTTTATCAAGGTGACTTCAGTAAATGGCTGCTCACACATCTAGGTCTTACTATATTCAAGAGAAATAAAGGTCTTACTATCTTCAAGACAAAATAACGATGTTTGCTGATGCGGTACTGTGATTAAATAGGATCAGAGGAGATTTTGTTTAATATAGCATATCTTTGACACTCCTTTTATATAAATGGAGGATAAGTTGTGAGTTAGAGCATTAACTTCAACAGTTCCTACAGAGAAAAAATATAAAAAAGATTAAACCAAAGTAAACCTGCATTTTATTCAATCACCAGTGTAGTTATTCTGTTCAGAATTTCTCATTGGTTTAAGTGAAAGGAAGTAAACAGTTTAAAACACTAAGGATGTGGAACATTAGTTTCCTAACCATTTGTTAAATTTCTATTTGAACGATTCTGAAATTTTGGGCTCTAAATACTCAAAAAATACCAAATTTTAATCTTACTTTAGAGCAGCATAGTGCTTCAAGATGAGATTTTGGTGGAAAGTTTTGTATTTGGGATAAAGAATGAAGTCTCTGTTTACTTTCATGTGGCAGGAATCTGGTGGTTTTGAAAAGCTGAAACTGTAAGGATACAGTACAGCAGTAATCAATTTTCTGACTTTTCAGAAAAGAGGATGTACCTGCCACTGCATTTTTAGATCTACTACAATAGACAACTTATGTACTGTGATAAAATGCAGTATATTTAAGCTGGGGAAAGAAACAATGTTTAGTAAAAGTGGAATCTATGTAATATAAATATTTATAAATAAGATCTTAATCACTCACATAGCTAGAAGCTATAGAACAGAAAAATTTTTGGCTATAGCTAATTTAGTCTAATGTGGAAAAATGATTCTTAAGCAAAATGCTTGTATTATTCTTGTGTTGTTTCTTTTTTTCAAAATGTGTAAATGTGAAATCTAATTATATGGAAAGCTACAGCCCAGACCAAATCAAGGAAGGCAGGAGGATTCTGAAGTATGGGAGTATTCAGACTAGCTGAAAACCAGAAGGTCTAGCTTTAAACATTTATGGCAGCCTGAGGTCTTCTGCTAATCAAGATGTGGAAATGAGATATAGAAATATAGATATATTGTGAACATGGCTGTATGTGGACTTCTGCTGCTTTCTGAATAACGTATTACAGGAGCTACAGGAAAGTAGAGGACAGACTCTTTAGCAGGGTCTGTGGTGACAGAACAAAGGAAAATGGTTTCAAGCTTAAAGAGGGTAGACTTAGGTTAGGTATAAGAAAAAATCTTTTACAGTGAGGGTGGTGAGCCACTAGTACAGGTTGCTGAGAGAAGTGGTGGATGCCCCATCCCTGGAGACATTCAAGGTCAGGCTGGACAATATGATGTAGCTGTAGGTGTTCATTGCAGGGGAGTTGGACTAGATGGCCTTTAAACGTCATCTTCCAACTCTAAGGATTCTGTGATTCTATGGTGGTTCTACTACCAGCTTGAAGAGGCATTTGACTACCTCTGAAGTCATGTTTGAAGGTATTTTTCTGGGTTAAACTGTGTTTAAATTTCTCCAAAAGTGTGGATAATTCTGAATACAGGACTGCGATTCCCTAAAACTTTTTGGGAGCAGCTCATTGGACTGGCTTGGGCAGTTTTCATTTTCTTTTAAAGTTTCCTGACGCTGTTTTTAAATTCAAATTGCACTGAAGCAGCATTCCTGTTTGTTTTTATTTTGCATTCCAGCAGAGTTGTTTTGCTTCAGTGGCTGAGCTCTTATTAAGAAAACCTAAACATAATTTACTACTTTACTATAGAGGACTAGAACTTCTCTTTCTCACAATTTGATTTTAGAAGTTAAAAACTTCTTTAAAAAAAATCGCTTCATAGCTGTGGGATGATGATAAACTGTTTGCTGACTGTGTGAATAATATGTTGGTTCTAGATCATTATAAGTTGAAGTTTTCAAATGAATGTGATTCTTACAGTTTTACCGTCCATTCCTCTTTTCACATACACAGATGCTCTCACCTTTTACATAATACTGAAGATCAAGAAAAAAATGCTTTGAATTTTATCCTGCCTCTTTATGCAAGATTCTTTTCATTTTTAAGATCCTGAAATCTAATTCTTCCTCTGATGACTCTCAGTTATCTGTTCTAGAGACCAAATTAGAAGGGCTTTTAATTTGCATTTTGAATTGTAATGGATTAATCTTTGATATACAGCTTGAAAGTACAGAAGCAAGACATAAACCTTGAGGACAACATGACGTTGTGCTGTAAGGCTAAAATGCCTGGGTTTGAAATTTCTAAATGCCTGACACATTTTCAATGCTGGCTGTAAAAGGTAGTGAGCTGTTTCTTACACTCACTGATGCATTCTACACTGGGGCTTGAAGACTAGGTAGTACTTTATTTTGGATGCTGTATGTATGTGCAACAGAAATATTTCTTTTTGCTCTGATAACAATACATACTGAATGCAGGATCAGAAGACATACAGTTTCAATTAAAGTCAAGTCTCAAAACATATGTTTTGTGGGTTTTTTTGCTTTGGAGATAATTTATTTTTCTGAATTAATATCTGTGGCTTTCATTTTTATTTTTAACAAAGGCATAGGAAGGATACTTTCTTGTTAGTTCTGTGAAAAATTTCAGTTCCCATCATGAATCTATGGAATATAGAAGACGACAGAATACTGTGATGTCTACATAGCAATTTCCTGCTGTTTGAATTTTAAATATTTCAAGTGCAAAGTGTGAATTTTTAACAAGAAATTGTAAGTCTTAGAACATCCACATTTGATCTAATCTTGACAAAAGAAGGCTCTTCGATGTTTTACGATACTCTTCCCTTAGAAAATATCTTTTAAAATTTTTAATAGAAAATAAATGGAAGTTCCTTCTACAGAAACTACTTTTATTTCTCCAGATGAGGAAGTGCCAGCACTCATGCTTGTGAAACATACTGAGATGTCAAGCTTCTTATTATCCAGGTACTGACTGAAATAAAGAGCAGTATCAGATGTCCAGCTGTTGCTAAGCTGAAAGTATAGCTGAAAATATAAATAAATCAGAACTCTTTCTATCATCTTTTTTTTTCTCTCATGACTGTAACAGTTCAGGAAAATGTATAGCAAGAATATTCATTACTTAAAATGGATTGCCTGAACAGTTTCCAGGAAACTCAGTACATATCTACTTAAAACCTTGTTTCAGTAATTTTGAAAGGTATTTTGTAACCTACTGCAAAATAAATAAGGCTCACTATAGCCCTGAGCATATTTTTATTGGGTGGGAACCAGATCCAGCAGTCACGTGTTTTCTCCATGTGCTTTGCCAACACATGCTTGGTACTAACAACTAAGAGAAAGGAGTGTGGCTCAGAGCCTTCCAGTCAGCTTGTCAGAATTTTAAACTCTTATAAACATCTGGAATTTCACAGCTCGATAAGGCAGATGAGGACTTTTGTACTTCAATACTATTTTTAAATTTATATACATTTACTTTATAATAAGATCTGTCAGTGCTTTCCTTTTTTGGTCATCATAAGCTCTTTTAACAGTTATTTGGCAGTAGAAACATGCAAAGGGAAAATCTGCTCTAAGTGCAATTCATTGTGGCATCCACTAGTTTATTTTGTTTCTATTCCTTCATTTCAGCATTATTTTTAGTACCTTTGCTAAGCTTTTGCCAAAATTCACCATCATCACCTTCTGTCAGTAAAGAAACAGCCACACTCTGGTCTGTCAACCTGCCATTTACATCTGTAAGACACAGCATTGTCACTCAGAGAACCAGGAATGTTTGTGATTTTCTAATGGATGTCTCTGTCACAAAAACTGTTTTCTTGTCCCGCTCTAAATCTTAGCACCCTGACCAGTGTAGTGGGTTGGGAAAATTCCAGCTTAACATTGTTTTATTGGAAAATTCTGCTTTTCAAACAGAAAACCATTTGCTAAAGAGTACCATGTCCTCATGCTTATGTTCTTGTTAGTATTATTATTTTTTTTCCTTAAGGGAATTTTTTCTTAGTTATTAAAATGTCATTATGTTCCACTTCATGTTTTCCGTATAAAACTGATAATCAAAGTTTCAAAGCTCGTAGTGAAATTTTTGCATGACTCAACTCCCATATGTATTTTTAAATCAGCATATTTGCAGGCTTGCTTTTTAACCTCATTTTGGACAGGGAAAGAAGTATGTGACTTGTGAACTGCTGCAGGGCTGAAGAACCACCTCTTCCTCCTCCTCCCCCTCTGTCTCCAGAGCCATGCTGTTAGCTGCAGGCCACTGAAGCTGTGAGACCTGTCAGCAGGGCTGGGTGAGCCCACATGTGCTCCAGGCAGCACTCTGAGCCACAGGCTGATATCATCTTCCCACCTGAGTCTTCTCCTCTGAAGGCTCTCATCACCACATATGTTCTCAGGGAAGAAGCTCCAGACAAGAAGAGAAAGATGAACACAGATGCAGAGCAGGATAATATATTGTCTTAACGAGGGATGGAAAAGTGAACACCATGTCTGAACTTCAGTTCAAAGAAGAATGCAGCTATCTCTAAGCCATTCTATCTTACTAAACTTGTCCAAGGAGCTGATCAAAGTGGCAAATGTATTTACTCTGGCTTCGAGACTGATTCCTAATCTTACTGCCATCTTTTCTTTTTTGTGTTTTATTTTAGATTCCCACAGAAGGACACGCCACTGAAGAAAATGTCAGCCTTCAGCATACGAAAGCAATCTCCTAATCAAAGTGGTAATTCTGAGTATCCTTCATTTTCTCCTGGGGAATTAATCCCTTCCCATTTGCAAGCGCTGCTGTGCCTATTGAACAGTTCCCTTTCAAGGCACACCAACACTCTTTGGTAGCAACACTGGCAGTGACCACCCTTTGACAGTGACACACAGGAGTCTAAAAAGCCAGGAGTGTTTATTGAAACAGGGTGCCCAGGGCAGTGGTGGAGTCACTATCCTGGGAAGTTTTCAAGAAAAGTTTAGATGTCACACTGAGTGACATGGCCTAGTGGTACTGTGGCAATGGGTTGATGGTTGGACTGAATGATCTTGGTGGTTTCTCCAACCTTAAGGATTTTATGATTCTATGATTCCATGTCACGTGAAAGCTTTTTCTGGCAGAGGTTTAGGCAGAAACACTGTGCTGGATAGCAGATCCGGGCAGTGTGATACAAGATCACAGTTCCCCATGGTATCCTGGTTGCTGTGGAAACCCCATGGGAACATGGCAGCTGGGCCATCCATTGCCCTTTGACTTAAATGGGGGAAATGAGAAACTGGAAAATTGGAATGGAAGGTAGGAGGGAGAAAAGTTGTTTAATTGTTGTCAGATGGGATGTAATATTTCTAAATATTTACTGTTTTGAGGTGCCTGAGGGCCTGGTTTTGGTGAGACACTAGAGGCCTTAGCGCATCAAGATGGTCACAGCCATGCTTTCAGTACTGACCATGGCTGGAGGCTGCTCAGCCACAAGTATGAGCATTGTGCAGCCTCTCCAGTGGATTGACTGAAAAAAAAAAAAAAAAAAAAAAAAAAAA
>PPHD01003031.1:13429-33116 GCA_002909625.1 Bambusicola thoracicus
AAAAAAAAAAAACAAACAACAACAACAAAAAACCTTTATTATTTGTGTATTTTCCTATATACAACTTTCAATAACTTGTGCTGATGTTGCCATTTTCTGTAGGCAGTGCTCAGAATAAGGCAGCTCTGCTGTACTGAGGCAGAGGACAGGAAGGGAGCAAACATTCTGCCCTCTGAGGAGGGCTTCCCAGGAGCAGCAAAACTGGAAATGGCCTTGGGAAACATGCTGGAGGCATGTACCCTGAAACAGGCTGTATCATCTGTGCCAATGAGCATGCTGAAAATCAGCATTTTGTGTTATGCTGAATGTTCATCAATTCTGGCTGAATTCACTTGGGTTTGGGAAGTAATTCCTCTGCTCCCATGTTCAAGCCCTGCTGAAAAAATAAAGGCTGAAACAGTGAGGAAACAGTATATGAATAAGTGACCAGAGGCATCTGTATTCAAACCTGTACAGTGATAAGGACATAAACTATTGCCAAAATCAGATGGGAGTAAGCTCTGTCTACCTGTGCTCACGTGACCTACGTGGTTGCATCAGATATGTATTCAATTTTTAATTGAAACTTGGGAGGTAATTGATTAGATCAGAAATGAATGCTGTTGAGCAAAGCGTAGGCCTCATGCACTAGCAGATAACTTCTAATATTTCTTGAAAAGAAAGCACAGTATATATCCTTTGACTGCTGCCTTTATAGGAGATCTCCTGAAGCCTTATGTGCACTGAGCAATTAAAAAAAGCCGTGTTTTCTTTGAAGTCCAAATGATTTTTGGGTAGATGATAAGAGTTTTCATAAAATGCCATTAGAATAGAAAAAAAGATTCCATATAACAAGTTAACTGGATTTATATTGAGTACTTCTCAAACATGTTATGTTCCTCTCTTTTCTTCAAGATTTAGAGGCGGTTATGGCTGAAAGCACAGCACAGATTCAGATTTATCGCGCAGTTGAAAGCTTCTCTGGCAAAAACTCTAAGTATGAAAGGAATGCCGGAGTTACCTCCACTCCCTGCAAAAGACAAATTTTATCTCTGGAATGCATATACTTGAACTCATATTTTTTCTACTTTCATGAATTAAAGTGTTGGGTTTTTTTTCCAGTGCAAAATGATTACACCAAATTGAAAATATCTACATATTTATGAGAATAGGAAGCCACAGTTCTTGCTATTGCATCTTCATTCAAGTCCTTGATTTTTGATTGTTGCCTGTTTTATTTCTGTATATCTTCATCCAAGTCCCTTGTACATTCTAGTCACTGCTAATAGCATCAGTATAATCAAAACAATAAATATTTTGAGCAAATGCCCTTAATACAGTTTAGCTTGTGAATTACAACTGTATCCATTCCTGGCAGTGACTATGAGACAATGACATTGTTTAAACTGATGAAGTTCCTTCCTCTCTTCTATTTGCAAGAAGTGAAGTGAATTTTTAATAGATATTTCAGTGAACCATAGGAGATACGCAGGGAGGGCTGTGATAGTTTCATTTTTTGAGTCTTTAGCACAGGTTTCAATAAATATTTTTGAGAGAGAAACTAGTTTAAGTGTAAAAGAACAGGCTGATACAGAAACTACACAGTAAGTATAGATGATGTTTTGTTCTTAATTTGTGATTGTCAACATGTCCTCAAACATCTACCTTTGACATGCATGTTCATTTTGTAATAGTCATGAAGGGATGCATCTTTGTTGCTCTAAAAGTAAAATCAAACTTGGATCCAAAGTAAGAGCTACGTTTTCTTATAAATCACAGCAAAATGTCAAAACACAGCAATGAAAAATGACACAGTATGGACTGTGAAGTCAGATCTTCCTTTAAAAACTGCATGTGCTTAATGAATATCAGATAATAATGTCTCTTGAAATGTGGTGATGTGTAAATACTTTTGCTTGGACGATCAGGGAATTAGGACTTCATGGAGAAAATCATTAAGGTCTCTGAAGGAAAACCTGAAAAATTCAGTGTTCTTCATCAGTCAGGTTGTTGAGTAATTGGATGCCATTAATAAACATTTTTTGTATTTCATGTTTTAACTTATTTTGACCAGGAAAATGTGGAATTTCTGTTAGGGTTCAGCTTCTAGTCCTCCATCTTAAGGAGAAATGTTGTAATGGCAAAAAAATATTCCATTCCACTTCAAATAAGGGAGTGATATGAAATTCAGTAGGAAGAAAAAGAAATGGAAATAATGGATAATAGTTTTAATATTTTGCTTATTCCTGTGGCAAACGCCTCATAAAGAGAAACCAAAGGAGATAAAGATCAGCTTTCTCATACAATGAAGAACATATATTCTCACAAATCAAGTGAACATTATAACATATATAAGTTATGTATTGCATATTAACATATTAACATAACATATTATTAGTTACTCAATATACCAGATATCAGCATTGTTGGGCAAAGATATTTCAGGTTGTTTACATAAGTAAATAAGAATTCTATGAGTGTGCATGTTTGTTGTTCTATTCCTCTTGAAAACCTCTGAAAACATAAAAATGCTACATTTAGAAAAAGTTAAGCAAAACTAGATAGTTGGTTAGAAAAGAGAACCTTGTTAAATAAGCCACTGAGGAAAAAGCTTCAGAGGGAGTCTGAGTCTTTTGAGGAACCTGAAAATTCAGGGAAGTTGGGCTGAATGTGGTTGGAGGACCATGTGATCATCTCCAGATTAGCTTTCACCTGAAATTTGTATCCTGTCCCACATCTAGAAATAAAGAAACCACAGACAACCGCCTGGGAAATAGGAATCATATGTTTGGCCTTCCTGGAATAACCATTGTATGTATATTTCAGATCAGATCTATGATATTTGTTTACAGCAAATATTTCAAAGATACTTCATTTTGAGGATGAAACTGAATTCAGTTTGGTAAACTTCCTTCTGCATCCCCTTTAAAGTTGAAGGCATTAAGCCACAAACTTTTCAAGGAAACAGCCTGCACTAGACAAGATCATCAAACATATTCCTTGTGCTTCTTCTTTTCTGATGGCAAAAAAGCTGAACTTTCACAGATTTCACCCTTTCTAACAGTGCTTTTTAATAGTAAGAGTTTCCAAAGCTTTCTCATGCCTTAATTTTCAAGACATGTTTCTCTGCGTTTGTAGATAATAAGAGCCCTTCTGTTGCAATTAAAAGCAGACAGCAAGCTAATCATGATGTTAACAAGCGACGGACCCTTTTGCAAGATAACAGTTGGATAAAGAAGAGACCTGAAGAGGAAAGGTAGGAAATATCTAAAGTACATTTCTTCAGTCTTCAGCTTATCATGCTTAGTAAATATTTTCTTAGAACGTCTACTTTTTCGTGAATTATATTGCCAAAAATGCAATAGATTTCATAAAATAACCTTTTTTTTACTCATCTTGATGAAATATTCAGTGTTATGGAACATTAGTCGTTGGGCTTTCAGTGACTGATTTTTAGTAGGACTTCTGTGCACTGAGTATTTAATGAGATGAACTGAGCATTTTAGGCTTGTGGTTTGCATGAAAAGTCCCACATTTCCAGTACGTATGTTCCAAGACTACCATCTGACTCTTTTTCACAGGTCTGAAGACTGTAAATCTTGACAAATTCCTCTAAGGAACTTAGTAAAGTCAGAATCATTTGAAATTTACTGTAATGCAAACTGGTTCTTGTATAAGAGTACAAACTCAACCTAGAGACCAGGCCCTCCATGAACAGCACATAGGAAGAGATAATTCATATTCCAAAATGTTTGGAGTGATCTCATAGGGAGTTCTGTAGTTGGTGTGTCTACAGTGGTAGTAAATGGCTGTGAAATCTGATTGAGGACAGAAATCTTTTGC
Source organism: Bambusicola thoracicus (assembly GCA_002909625.1). NCBI lineage: Eukaryota > Metazoa > Chordata > Aves > Galliformes > Phasianidae > Bambusicola > Bambusicola thoracicus. The sequence continues at coordinate 17,252 of PPHD01003031.1, forward strand.
CAAGATACATTTTTCTATTTTTGGTATTCAAATTTAAAGTAATCACTGTCTCTATTCTCCTTGTAGTGCTGATGAAAACTATGGAAGGGCTGTGCTTAACCAATACAAATCCCAAGATAGTCTACACAGGTACTGTTGATTATCTAAACATCTTTCTGATTATATTAATGGAGAAAACCAAGCATCCTTCTATTACATCTTGTTTATAGCAAGAGCTTTCTTTAAAGTCATATTTATTATGGATTATTATTTAATTTCCCATTGTAAATCTGTTCTCATTTTACATCTGACATAATTGTTAAGCTGATGACTGCAATGGATACAGGATTGGATCTGTTAACACCTGAATGGTCTGAAATTCTGTATGAGACTTTAATTCATTTCCTATATTGTTTTATATGTGATGAGTTGTTTAATAAAACAGTGACAACTGTGTCATTTTTAACCTTTCTTGTGGCAGCAGCACAAATGAAAAGGAAGATCAGAAAACTGTACTTGGACGATACAGATCTGATACTAACTTGGACAGGTACAGATGTTTTCCATATGTATTTTATTTTCTGATTCTCATATGTATAAGTAGTCTCAAATATGAAGGCATGAATGAAATAAATTACATATCATTTTTTCTGTTTACTAAGTAGAAAAATTTGAATGATTTTTGCATGAATTGTAAATGAGACAAATGGAAATGTGACTTGGGAAAAGGTTCTTCTTGTAATCTTGCTCTTCTTTCCTTTTATCAGTTTATGTGGATTCTCGTGCTCATAAAAGTAAACACCTCTGCACAGATGACCTATTTACTCCTTCCCAGTTTCTTTTTTTTCAAACTATAAACCAGCATCCTATCTCTAACAGTTAAGCACAACATGTCTAATGCTTAGTTCTTTCCAAATCCTTTTTGCCACTTCATACATCAACACAAGTATCAGGACCATATATGTATCTTAAAGGTGCTTAATTTAAACGTTCTAATCAGTGTTGACTTCTGTCTAGTTCTTTAAGACATGATCACACCAGTATTTGCAGATTCTTTCTGCAGAAAATCTTCAAAATTCAGTCCACACCTAGTATCTGTTATCAACAAGACCCTGAATCTATCAATCAGTACCAGAATTTAAATGCACACTGTGGAAAACATGGACCTGTTGGTTGGATCTTGGTACTTTGTCATTTTGTTTGATGACCATATTTATGGTGTTGTAAGAAACAATGACAAATTACTGCATTAAATTTACTGTCTATGGAAAGCTGGAATAAAATAGGCTACAGTGTTCGGTGATTCTTCTATGGGCTTAATGAATTCTACTGTATTTGTTCCTTCATCATGAAGAAGTGAGCCTATAACTTTATTTTACTTACTGCTTTTCTCCATATCTTTTCTCTCTCAATATTATTAATCCATATTCTCTCTCCATATCTCTTTTTGACCGGAGGGTCCACCTTAGAGCACACTTTGCACATGTATAGGAATATAGCAATGGTTTCTGGTTCATTTGCCATATCTTTCCTCATACTTCATAATATTGAATTTGCTCTTCTGAGTACTGCTGGGAATTGAGCTGTCATTTTCACAATATTATCTATATAACTCCAAGACCTCTTTCTTGATAGTGATAATAGCTAGTTCAAGAGATTAAAGAGTTGTTTTTCTTGGCAGGCATTACTTTGCATCTAAGAAAAATTAATGTCATCTGCCATTTTAGAAATTGAGTATTTTAACAGATGACTTCTGAAAGCCTTGCCAGTCAGCATTTGCTTTGACTATCATGAGTTAGTGAAATTGGCAAACAACATTCTCTGACTTCTCTTTTCCAGATAATTTCTGAACATATGGAAAACACAGGTCTTGTACAGATCTCACTTTCCACTCTGAAAAAATACCATATATTCCAAACCTTTATTTCTGACTTTTTAACCAGTTGTTTGTGCATGAAAGAACTCTTATTACCACATAGTAGATCAGTTTATTTAACAGTCTTTAATGAGGAATTTTCTAGAAATCTATTTGGAAATCCAAGTAGACTGTATCTACCGTGTCATTCTTACCCACAAACTCATTGACTCAAAAACAAATTTAAGGCCTTATTTTTCAGAATAGAATCTGTCAGTACTAGTTTATAAGCCATAGGGCAATTCCACTTTCTATAGTGTTGATGAAAAGTATTGTCCTGAACATCCCTATCCAGCTGGGACTTTTTGTTTTACAACGAGTTGTTAAAGATGCCTGAATTATTTTAGGTTGTAAGCTGCCTGACTTGTGTTCTCATACGTATAAATATCTAAGATACATTGTTATTAATATGCAACAGGTGACAAAAAATACAAAGAAATGGTTATATATACGAATAAACATTTCTAATAACTGTGGAATTAACTGATTAACTGATAACTGATGTGGAATTAAGTGAATAATGTTGGTTCTATCATAAAATGATAAAAATGAGGAAGTAGATAGTCAAGTAGTTTATTTTTTCTCAGTCATCATTGGTCTTCTCAAATCCATGATATATAGTAATTTCAGGATTAACTCATACACACCCACTGCCAGAAGGCACTTCTGTGAGAATGAACCATGTGTTCTGCATCTTCTCAAATTTGCAACCTGAGGCATAAAAGGGTGTGGTGATGTATTTTCTCTTAGCTCCTCTTTGTAGCTTGCAGTTTAATTTGGTACTTCTGCTTCCTCTGTAAAGGATGTTTTCCACCAGGTGCAATTCCCTTATTTTCTTACAAATTATTTCTGGCAAAAATAACAATACTACGGAAATCTTAAGCTTCGAGTATAGCAGTCTTGAGACTTGCAATATTCCTTAGTTTCCTGTGTAAAAAGGATTTTTTATTATTATTATTTTTTCCCCCACCTAAAAACTAAAATGTATTGTTGAAATATGTCTTCTATGATTCCGGAATGTAGAAAAAAATCTAAAGCATTGTTCATAGCTTGACAGCTTTGAGAAGAATTACCTTCATTTTGGAGATTTCTCAGTTGTTTGCCAACTAAAATAATTTTTTTTTAGCTAAGATGTTGTAAAATCTCAACCTATCCTGCTGAAGGTATGCAGAAGTTACCAGTTTTAAGCCAGAGATTAGAATATCTTTCCAAATGCCTACATTATAGCTCTCATAGCCATTAGTGTAATACTCCAAAGGACATGGATTTTCAGAATGGGATTCTATCTAGATGAATGTGTTTTCAATAGCTAGTTTTCAAAACATCTAAACAGTCACTGAAACTCTAATTTAAAAAATCGGAAATACACTGCTTGAAGAGTACAGGAGTAATTTGAGGTTCTTCAACGTATGTAGAAATACGACAGTGAAAACGTACCAACAAGCGATTTTAAGTAGAGATATGCTTCCCAACTCCTGTCATCTCCATATTCAAGGACATTATTGTTTGATACGATTTTATCCTAAGCCCAACCTCAGAGGCATTCAAAGCCCGGTTGGAAAGGGTCCTGAGTATCCTGATCTAGTGGGTGTCATCCCCGTCCAGTGCAAGAGGGTTGTAACTAAATGATCCCTTCCAACCCAAGCAATTGTATGATTATATAATTTACAGACGTTGAACATCAGTTTCAGTATCAAAGACCTGGAAAAGATGTTGGGGATGTCTACATGTTTACATCATTGGCTGCAAGTGAAAGAGTAGATGAGTTGTGAGAAATCTGTAGCTTGACTGCAGTACATGCACATATACTGGCACACAGATCTGTACTTCATACATCAGAGAAAAACTGTAATATTAAGATGTGAAGATAAACTACTATTCAGTCATGGTATTAACCAATTTTTCACATCTTGAACACTATGCAGTATTTCACTTGTGAAAAGGGAGATGTCAGTAAATATCTCTATAGGTACAGAATAGCTTTCATGCATGGGATGTCTGAAGAGAAAACATTTTCTCAGCTTGGAAAAGAGTGTAATATAGGGAAAGTGAGTAAAGAAGGAATTTGACTGCTTTACTTTAAGAATGATGAGATACTCAACTAAAGGTTTAGTTGATTTTTTGTTGTTGTTTTGTTTTTGTTTGCACACAAATTAACTATAGGAGTCACCATTGCAGGATAATGTGGAGATTAAATATTTAAATTGGTTCAGAAAAACATTAGATGGATAAATGCATCATTAATCCAGAGGTGTCTGTTGTAGATAGCACTGTGTGTGCAAACTGCATATATTCTTCCAGCACTGCTTATCAGAAGCAGAAAAGTTGTACATGGAAAAGTTAACTTTATAGTTAACTTTCTTCTTTTACTTCTTTCAAAACATTACTACATTGAGCAGCCAGATGGATGCCAGGTGGACCTTTTAAGTCTTAGCTAGAATGGTATAATACATCACCACTTAAAGTATTTTGCTTAAATTTTCAAAATAGGAAATGCAACTCTAATGAAATGCTTGTTCAGTGAATGAATTACAGCACTTACGTTTGCATCCACAGTACAGTTTGCAAGATTAGTGAGACCTCTAGTGATCTTTTGGGTAACTGTAGCTGTCAGTCACTCTTAGAAGACAGCTAGTTACTTGACGTAGTTACTTGAGCAATTAAGTTTAAGATTTGAAAAAAGAACAGATTGTGTCCCAGTGTCCTTGAAAGATTTTCTTTAAATACAACCATCTTCCATGATAGCTGGCTGAAGGCAGCATACAAAAGGTTTTGTACATAATATTGGATTATAAATGTAGAAATAATTATTTTATATCTAAAGTTCTATTTATGGGGTACATAACAAAAATTTCCATGTGTAATTAAGTTGCAGCACAATTTTTTTTTTTTGCTAATTTAACCAAATATTTAAGATAAACATCTCAACTTAGTATTTGTAGTTTATTTACTTCAATTTATATTTGAGCTTTTTGGACTCCTGAGCAGTCTGCTGTAGGTGGCCCTGCTCAAGGGAGGTTGGACCAAGTGACTTCCACAGGTCTTTTCCAGCCTCAACTCTGTGATTCTGTGATTTCATTTATGGAATAAATATATATATATTTAAGTGTTTAAACTATGTTTCAGCTATGATAGCTACATAATGCTTTCTGTGAAAGTGTGAGAGGGTTTTGAGTAGCAACTCTAGAATACTCAAGAGCCTTAAAAGTCATGATTATTTCTTAGTATAATTGTAATGGCATAATAAAATCAATTTAGGCTAAAACAACCTAACTTCTGTGATAGATGGTGCTCCTACAGGCCACTACTAGGCTTTATCAGAGATTTTTCACTAGAGCATTTTCAAATTATATTGATCTCCAAAACCATAAAGAAAACCATACTGCTGCATCTCTCAAGGAGTGGTGAAGTGGATGGAAATTGTATACCTTACATACTTCTTATCTGAAAAAGGCTACTTTCTTTCTAGAGTTCAGTTATAATTCAAAGGAATCAAAATTGTTATATATTCTACTCTATTTTATTCTATTCTAAAATTGTTACAGCAATAAGGCTTAATATCTCAATTAGAATGTAAACGTCATAGTCTTTTAAAACAGTTTTTCAGTGAGCCACTTAGACTGTTCAGATATGAGCACACTACATTTATATTGTCAGCTTCTCTTCTGTACCTTTTTGTGGTGCTAACGAATTGTAATCTGAACACAGGACAAAGGGATACTTAATCTTTTAATTTTATTCTGTGGTTTTAAATAAAGATCTAGAGTATGTATTTTGAATAATTTGTTTTGTTTGGTTGGTTTTTTTTTTTTTGCTTTTCAAACAGAATTCCAGGCAGTAGTGATATTGACAAAATAAATAAGTCTCCCACTATGGATAATAAGCAAAACAATAGGTAAGTGTTTTGGAAATGTTATCATCTAAGCATTATATATCAGATATTAACACCTAAGTTATCTGTATATACAGCATTAGTATGGTATATGGCTTAACACTAAGTTTCATTTCACCATTTGACAACTGGAATACAGTCATCCATGCCTAAGTTACCATGGACTCTTTAGCAGGGGGGTTGGATTTGATGATCTCGTGAGGTTCCTTCCAACTCCCGTGATTCTGTGATTCTGTGAAAAAGGGTCTTTTGGAGGATAACTCAACTGATGTCTTTAGATCCTTTATTTTTATTTTTATTTTTTTTTAGAACAAGAGGAATTATTATTTCCTAGAACTGCCTATTTCTCCACATAGATTAAAAGAAAGAAAGATCAGCTCAGAGTTATGTATTTACAGCAATTATTTAAGAAATACAGGGTTTTAGATACAATACAGATACACATACAGAAAAGGAAGGCTGAGAATGTTTTGAAATCAATTCAGTGTGGTTATGTTCTAGAGCTCTGCATTTGTCTGCAAGAATTCAGGAGGAAAGTCTATTGGGAAAATAAAAATCTGATTCGGGTTTTCATTGGAAAATACCATTGAACTTTGGCTAATGGAAACCTTGATAACCAAGATGTAATAAAATATTTTTTTATAATGAGGCTGATTTTTTTTTTTTTTAGCAAACATCAAACAGAAAATTCATGGTTTCTTTGAAAGCTTTTTTTTTTTTTCAGAAGTTCAGATTTTGTTACAAACATGTTAAAGCAAATATTTCATTTAAAATAAGATAGTAGGAAATCTGTGAAATAATATTAAAAAAAAAACTGTTATGATTCAGAGGTGACCATAGGATACATCTAACATGATAACACTGAAAATTTAATTTCTAAAGCACAGCTCTACTAATTGAAATTTGTTATTTATTGAGCAGAAGAGCTCAGTTGCCATCTTTATAAATGTAAACAAACAAATATATTGCTGTGTTTCTTCCTCAGTGCCTGTACAGTTCTATCAAAAATAAATTGCACTGAATATGGTTGCTAGTGAGAATAGAGCACTGGAATTAAATGTCATATTACAAAGTGCCAAGATTTTATTCTGAAGAGCAAAATAAAGGCATTTAAACATCAAGTGAGGTCATTCTTCTAAATTATAATTTTCTAATATTGTTGTATACCATTGTGATGATGATGTGAAATATCATATAATTTGGATTTTAAGTTATAGAGGTTGGAGATAACTTTTAATAGACCTACCATGAATTCTGAAGTAAGGCTCAAGTGAGACTTCAGTGGTATATACTTTCTCCTGCCAGATAGCAATGAAGTAATTCTTCTTTAGTTATTCTAATGTCATTAAGAATTGAAGAGGACAGACAATACTTTTTTGATAAAATTTATGAGAAAAATCCCTGACTTGGAATTTATGTAGTTAGGAATATGAAGGATATCAGCTTTCTTTACAGGCATATAATAAAATAGAGCAGCACTGACAGTTACATGAAAATCATAAAGTTTAAAATATGAAAAATAAAGATATTTTAGTACTTGGAGAGTGAAGTGTTGGCACAGATGTCAAATTTTACAAAGTCAGAAATTAGTTTGGATACCAAGTAAAGATACATATTCTTTAAGTATCACAACTCCTTAAGATATTTAAAATCTGTTATCATTTGAGTTACTTTCAAAATTTCACTTGGCATATGTAAACATAATTGGAGTGTTTACTCTGCACAGTCATGTCTTTCTGATAAAGGAAATGTCATTTTTTATCCTTGTTTCCTCATTTAAAATGATACACTTAATGAAGATGAATTACTATATGAATGAAAAATATATTTTCTTAACAGACAATCTTGGACTCCTAATACACCATCCGCAAACACTCCTGCCACTTCTCCTATCAAGAAAAAAAGGTATTCATTGACGCCATTGTTTGACTGACAGAGGATATATAGCACTGTATTAAACCTTAGTTAATAATTGTATCAAAAAACACTGTCAACTTTCTCCTTTAGCAAACTCAAGCTTCAATAATTCTCTGCTTTTTTTTTTTTTTTTTTTTTTTTTTCCCTGAGAGTACTGTGTTGCAAGATAGTTTGTGCTACCAATTTAAGCTCTGTGGACACAATAATAGATGCTAATTCTCCACTGCAGCCCCTAACTCAGCAAAACTATGCCTTTTCAGTGTATAAATTTAAAGTGCTGTAGCATACTCTAATTATAACCAGCTGAAATCTCTGATGCAAAATTTGACCCTGTGCTGTTTCATTACATAGAAACTACACAAAGAGTTTTGGAGTAGCTAGCTTTAAAAATTTAGATTTCAAATAATATTGACTGAATAAGAGAAAAGACAGGGTGTAGAATAAATAACAACATTTTTTAATTCAAAATATACTGCTTGGGATAGCTGTATTTTTATCCTACAGTTATAGAATGGTTTGTGTTGGAAGGGACGTTTAATACTCATCAAGTTCCAAACTTCCTGCCATGGGCAGGGACGCCTTCCACTAGATCAGGTTGCTCAAATTCTCATCCAGCCTGGGCTTGAATTTTCTTGTAGTGAAAAATTTCTTCCTGGTATCTAATCTAAGTCTACTCTGTTTTAGTTTAAAACTGTTTACCCCTTGTCCTATCAGCATGCACCTCAATAATGAGTCCTCATCATTCTTTTGCACATTTTAAATAGTGGAAGGCTGAAATAAGGTCTGCCTGGATAATTCTTTAGGGTGAACAACCACAATTCTCTCAGTGTCTCTTCATAGGAGAGGTGCTCCAGTGTTCTGATCATTTGGTAGCCCACTTCTGGATCTGCTCTAGTAGGTCTGCATTTCTCCTATGCTATGGCCCCTGAGCTCAAGATAGTACTCCAAGTGAGATCACACAAAGACAGATTAAGAGGGTGGGCAATCACCTCCCTTAGCGTGCTGGCCACGCCAGTTTTGATGCAGCCCAGGGTATGATTGGCTTTCTGAGCTACTAGCACATATAGTTGAGTCATATTGAGTTCTTTATCTGCCTGTACCCACAAGTCCTTCTCAAGGTCCATGTTCAGGAACTTGCACTTGACATTGTTGAACTTTCCGAAGTTCACATGAGCTGCCTCCCAAGCCTGGCTAAATCCCTCTGGATGGCATTCCTTCCCTCTCAAGTGTCAGCTGCGTAATTCAGCTTGTTGTCATCCATAAACTTGCTGAGTAAGCTCAGTCCAATTGTCCATGTCACCAATGAAGATACTAAGCAGTTCCAGTGCTAGTATGAACCACTGAGGAACACCACCGATCATAGATCTTCACCTGAACATTGAGACATTGACCACAACTCTTTAGATGTCGCCATTCAGCCAATTCATATTCCACTGAGCAGCATACCCATCAAAAACATTGATTTGTGGCTCTCTTAAGAGACAAAGACATTTCTCCCTTTTTCCAGTTACTGGGAAATTCACTTGGCTTCTGTGACTTTACACATATGATGGATAGTGACTTGGGGATTCAGCTGCTCCTAATACTTGTGCTCCAGACACTTCACAGCTTTGTTGCCCTTCTCAGGACACATTCCAGGGCTTCAATGTCTTTCCTGTAGTGAGGGGCACAGAACTGAACACAGTACTCGAGGTATGGCCTCACCAGAGCTGAGTACAGGGAGACAATCACCTCTCTGGTCCTACTGGCTACACTTTTTTATATAGGCCAGGATGCCATTGGCACTCTTGGCCACCTGGGTAAACTGCTGGCTCATATTCAGCTGAGTGTTGACCAACACCCCCAGATCCTTGTCCTCTGTGCAGCTTTCCAGCCACTATGCTCCAGGCCTGTAGCATTGTGTGGAGCAATTGTAACCAAAGTGCAGGACTTGACACTTGGTCTTGTTGAACTTCATCCCATTGGTCTCAGCCCAGCTATCTGCCTGCCCAGGTCCCTCTGAAGGGCCTTTTAACCCTCAGCCAGATCGACACATTCGCCCAAGCTGATGTCAGTTGCAAACTTACAGAGGATGCACTCATCCTCTCAGTCACTCATCACCTTCATCCAAATCATCAGTAAAGATATTAAACAGGACCAGCCCCAATACTGACTCCTGGGGAACACCACTCTTGACTGGTCACCAGCTGGATTTAACTCCGATCACCACCACTCTCTGGGTCCAGCCATTCAGACAAATTTTTACCCAGCAAGGAGTGTGCCTGTCCAAGCCATAGGCTGCCAGCTTTTCCAGGAGAATACTGTGGGAGCCAGCTCTCTTGGGATCTTTCATCAGGTCCCATGAACTTGCACACATTCAAGTTCTTCAAATGATCTCAAGCCTGATCTTTTCCTATGGTGGGTAAGACTTCATTCCTCCAATCCTTGCCTTGAGATTCTGTGAACTGGGAGGCAGAGCAAGAGAAATGGCTGGTGAAGACTGACAGAAATGTTGTAGAATACCTCACTCCTCTCCATATCAGCTGTAGTCAGGTTCCCTGTCTCACTCATCTTTTTTCATAAAGGGCAACCTTCCTTGCCTGACCCTTCTGAACAGTTTTCAGCCACTCACTGGAGGACTCCAATCATGTTATTAATCCCACCATGTGTCAGTGACAGCATTTAGATCACAGCTTTTTAGCTAGATGGCACGTACAAGCTACTCTATGTGTATTAATATAAACACTTCAAGTGGACTTTCAACTGTCTAAAGTTTCTGACGTGTTATTTTTGGAGAGCTGAGGGGCATTCTTCCACCATGTAGCTTGCAAGTATACAAAGTGCCACAGATTTATTAGCTTTGTAAGTTCAAGGCCCAATTCACTGAGTCAGCCAAGCTGCCAGTGAAGATTCTTGTTCCTTTAATAGAGAAGTGGATCTCATATTTCCCCAGTAATCTGTTTTCACTGAAATGTATTCTATGATCGGAAATACCGAAGACTCAGCAACGACGTGTATCCAGGTATTAATCTGCATTTGTGTACTTCTGTGCACTCCCTTATCTCTGACTGGTAACATAAAGGAGATTATCACTTGCGTCCTCATTCCTTTGATTTGTGCCTCCTAGGCTATGAAGTCCTGCTTTATGTATCCTTTCCATTCATAATTTCTGTCTGATTTTCTTTCCCATATTCCATGTGCAAACAATACGATCAGTAGTATTATAAAAGTAGAAATTACTGCTTGTTTACCTTGCAAACAACTGCTTGAGCAATAAGTTTCAGGAAAAGGATTAAAGCAACAGCTGAAAGTGCTTATAATACTTACAAGACGTGTAATAAAAGCCCAAAAACATTTCTTGGGTTTGCTTTGTACATTCTACTTTGATCCACTTGTTTTTATCATTCAAACTGTAGAAAAGTCAGAAAATATATTTTACACAATAGTAATTCAATTTACTATGTTATTTCCAATTCTGTTCAATTGTCTGGATTTTTAAAAATGGTCTAAAAAGTATAATTATGCAGTTTTTTTCAAAATATTAGTAATTTAAGAACAATTACAGACATTCCTACACCATTTCTGAGATTCTAATGTTCTTTTGAAAAGAAACAGACTCAAGCTGCCACAACATATATTAATACTCAAGCATTTATTTGTTAACATTGACAGACAATCTTGGATGCCTCCCCCAGTTTCAAGTAATAAGACCACGACAGAAACAGTGGAACTCAAACGGTAAGTACTAATTATCATTAGTTAGTTCCTTTTGTAATTTTTTGCTAGAGCTGATTTCACAAAAAAGCCTATAGGGCTAAGTAAAATGGTATGGGTAGAAAAAACATCCCATGTCTAAAGACTTGTTTGGGATCTAATCAGCTTGATGCCCATGACTGATGGAGGTGTGAGTATGCGAAGTGCCAAAGACTTGAGGTTGCATAAGCACTCCTAAATTTTTCTACAATGCATGTATGTTTTCTCTGTGATTTTACTTCAGAATGTTCCAGTTATGTCTCTACAAGTTTGCTATAGAGTTACTAGTCATATGGACAGGTATCTATTAATGCCTCTTGGTCAGACAGACAGGGGCTGACTGACCAATCGGGTGGTCTTCAATGCTGGGGTGATGGCATCTGTGAACAAAGGAAGGGCAAATGATGTCTTCTACCTGGATTTGTGCAAGGCCTTTGACATGGTCTCACCACATCATTATCTCTAAAGTGGAGAGAAATGAATCTGAAGGATGGATAGAGATTGGCTGGACAGTCCAGCCAGAGGGTTGTGTTCAGTGGCTCTATATCCAGGTGGAGGCTGGTGAAACGTAGTGTTTCCTAGGTAGGCCATCTTGGGACCAGTGCTCTTCAACATTTTTATCAGTGACATAGACAGTGGGGTTGAGGGTACCCTCAGCAAGTTTGCTGATGGCACCAAGCAGAGTGGTGCAGTTGATATGACAGAAGGAAGGGATGTCATATTGAGGGACTTGGACAGGGTTGAAAATTGGGACCACGTGAACCTAATGAGGTTCAACAAGACCAAGTGCAGTGTATTGCACTTAAGTCAGGGCAATCTCAGATATGTATACAGACTGAGAGAACTCATTGAAAGCAGCCCTGTGAAGAAGGAATTAGAGGATTTGGCCAGAATTCTAAGACACCAACCACTGGAAAGCCAGTGCTTAATAGATATTTTAATATGTCAGCTGCAATGAATTTATCTGACTTAATTTCAGTATCTCACTATGATCATGGTAATTTTGAAAGCAAGGAATGCATCTCTATATGACACCTGCCCAGCTTCTAGTAAAATACCAAGATCCCTATGTCCTTCTTAGCACTAATTATCTAATTAATTCTCTACCCTCATCAGACAGAGATGACTGAAATAGATGCCTAATCTTGATGAAGCAGTCATGGACTCTTGCCATTCTTGAATCATCTTACAATGTTATCAAGCATACTTGGTTAAACAGTGATGGGCTTTAAATGATTAATTTGTTTATCTTTGAAAAGTGCTTTGAGGATGGGAAAGCTATTTGGAATTGTGAAAATTACTGTAACTAATAATAGCCAAAGGGGAGCCTTTTATTTGCTTATGAGTTTCAGAAAATAAAGTGTGATGTGTATATGTTAATAACCACTTTCAAAAGGTCGCTATCACTCTTAGGGACAGCTGGAGCAAAGCATTGTCTTTTCTTCAAATACAAGAATGGCCCGTGTTCTGCTGTGTTTACTGTCTTCAGGAAAGCAGTTCAGCAATGAAGGATTATTTTTCTATAGAGTTTATAATTTGATAACCTTTTCTGATTCTGACACCCAAATTTAGTTTTCAGTATTCAAGCATGACACACGAACTTTTATAGTGCTTTGTCTCACTCCTAAAAGGATGAATAACACTGTACAGAATGCTTAAAAAAATTAAGCTAAGCATATAAGCAGCTGACTGTAATTGAGTTTTCTGGGCTGTGAATTGTGTGCTGTAAACAAAACACTATTGACTTGTGATTTAGTGGAGAATATTAACTGAAGAATTAGTGCCTTAGTAACATATAAAAAGTATGATTAGAATTATATCATTATAGTACTTGGGTTAAACAAATTATGTGCTACATTAAGAAACAAAAAAAAAAGTACATTCTTGAAAGAAGAAAAGTAAAATTAATTGCTAATTATTGATCTAAAAGCTTGCAAAGTGCTTCAGTATTAGCATTGTATTTCTGAAATGTTTTTTCTTCTCTTTCCCAGGGCCACTTCATCAGAAAATTTGAAAGATCCATCAAGGTATGTGTTATTATCTTGCTTCCTATTAAGTTTGGTAATGCAACACACCCCTACGCACAAACATTGATCATTATTTTATATTTATTCATATAGCATATATATATTTATTGTAATACAATGATTTATTTGGGATGTTTCCTCCATTGTCAAGGTCCCAGAATTGCATGAGGAAGACATCCTTCCTTGCAGAAATATAGTTATGTTCATATAGTTTAAAACACTTCACTGGATATTTACTCAAAATTTAAAAACTACCTGCATAAAAGTATTTAAAATTGCTCCAAAATTTTAATTTCACAATTATATATGTAGTTAATGTGACCATTCATTTATGCTAAACTGATGTTTTAAAGAGTGAAAAAGAGTAAGCAAAGTAAAGAAGGAGAAAATAATAAACGAAAAAGCTATACAAATTTGAAGTTTTGTAATAGAAAGCATTAACATACAATGATCTGTTATAAAGTCTCCGTAAACGTGAGTGTTTGTAAAGTTGCTCCAATTTCAGAAAGTAAATTTATGAAATCAATTCATTAATAAAATGTACATTTCACATGGCCTCAATTAGGAAAAGATTACTTAACCAGTCTGTGATTTCATGGCTTATGATGAAGGGAGCTGCAAAACTTGTCATAATTTAATTGCCATCGTAATAGAAAGACTATCTACAGAAGCAGGGACTCTAATTTCCAATTGTATCTGCCACCTTCTCCTGTCATTTCAGTGTTCTAAAAGTGACCAATCTGACTGATCCTGTCAGAAATGAGTAAACATACCTACAGTGACAACTAATATAAGTGATAAATTACGTAACCTGTTTCCAAATATCATATGCATTAAGTATGTTTTCACCATTTGTACTGCAGTGCTGCTTTTTCATCAGAACAAGTCACCCCTCAAAAATCAAAGACTGATGTAGATGATCAAGCTACAGCAAGGTAACAGAAACTGACATCATTATACTATGTTATAGTATGTGATAAATGTCACTTTATGTACTCTTTTATTTTTCAATTCCATATTTGATAGCTTTTTTGGACATGGTGTGTGATAAATGCAGTATTTCTCTACTGCTAATAATTGTCCCAGAAGTATGAACTTTGAGTCCCACCTCACTGACTTGCTAAGTTACTTCAGATGTCTTCGTTTTTAATTCTTTCAGTGCATCTAGCTTGCATCATAAAGAGCAGTATATAGATAGATGCTGCATATATATATGATATGCATATATATATATACAGATGCATTTGTTCTTGTGGTAAGTTAGATGGCATATGTAGTAACATACCTTAGAAATGCGTCAGTGTAAAGAATACCTTGAAAATGATTGGTGGAAAAGACAGAAATGTTGTTTTACTGAAATTCCAGTGAACTGTAAGAATCTCTACTAACAGAGATGGCATATTTTTTCAAAACAATCAGCAATACTTAGGGGTGGTGGTTTTACAGTGATGGGAGCTAAGCTCCACCATGCTGCTTGCTCGCTCCCCCTCCTCCAAAGAACGGGGGGAGAAAATGCAGTAGAAAAAAAAAAAGCTCATGGGTTCAGATATTTTGAGTCAAGATATTCTAACAGAATAAAATGCCTGAATATGCAACTAAAAAGTGAATGAATTAGAATTAAATTTCTAGGTGAGCACCAAGAATTACAGTAGCTCAGATTTTTAGTTTTTAACTGGAAATACTAAACTGCCCAGATACTAAAATTAGTCTTGTTTAGCTAATTCAATTTTGTTTGATTCATAATGTGTAGTTTTGTGGTCTGCAGTCACAGTTTATACAATTTTGAATCTCATTCCCTCCCATCAGTATGTAAAATCAGTACAGAATAGTTAACATGCAAAAAGCACGTGACAGTGTAATTCCTTGGAAAAAGCAGTGCTTTAGGGAAACATTTTCCTGTCAAGAAATGTGGGAGATCTTGGAGAATTAAATACGCCGCTGTATTAATGACGGAATTCACAGCCATTCTTCACTCCTAAAGGCGTGTAAAAGCCTTATTTAATCCCCAGCCTCAGTCCACATCCATAGTCCCCAACGGCTCTCATTACCATCTTGAGCTTTGTATTCTAGTCCCCCCATTGGCAGAGAGCTGGAGGAATATTTGACTGATCTACAAGTTACTATGGTAACCTCACACTAACTACAGCTATATGTGTCACTATGTAAACTATAAGTAGCCTGCAATCTTCATGGGCAAAATCCTGCTCTCTTTCCTCCTGTTATAATTCCTTTACATTTGGCTGATGATTTAGATGTCAACCATCTGCTACTCATGTGTCAATTTCACAAAACTACTAATTTTTTGCTGAATTTATGCTAACCAAAAATGCATTAAGCAGCTGTCAGCAGAAGCTCCCTTCTTCCTCTAAAGATGACATATCAATACTATGCTTTTGTCAAAAA
>PPHD01003032.1:0-33113 GCA_002909625.1 Bambusicola thoracicus
GGATGTGGCTCTGGGCAGCCTGGGCTGCTGGTTGGTGACCCTGCACATAGCAGGGGTTGGAACTGATGAGCACTGTGGTCCTTTTCAGCCCAGGCCATTGTGTGATTCTATGATTCCATGACTGCAGCAGCTCATTGGGAACACCTGAAATAAAGTGCTGCTCCCAACCTGACCGGGGTTTCGCCGGGGTTTCAGAGAGGTGGGCAGCATGGATCAGGTCCCAGGGATCAGATGGACGCTGGGAGCACTGGCACCTGCAAGAGATGGCTCAGAAAGGTGTCACAGCATGTGCAGGATGGAGCAGCTCCCCTGCCATCCATAGGGACTGCTCCACAGCACACCCTCAGCCTGCACTCCCCCTGCTGAAGCACGAGCTGCTCCCCAGGCAGTGGGACGCTGCTCCAGGAGCACAGCCTTCGTGTGCTGAAGGGGTTTTGGTGCCCACCAACGGCACAGCGAGGAGTGCAGTCAGACTACTCCTGAGTTCAGTGCACCACGTGCTCCACAGCCAACTCCTGCTGCCCTCAGCCTTTAGGAACGTGCACGCAGTACAGGAGGAGATGGACACAGCTTTAGTACTTGAAAATTTTATTTTCTCAAATGAGCACCAACACATATTGTAAATATGACAAACAATACGGCTCCCTCTAATACTGAAGAACTATGTACAACGTACAAATACATGGAAAGGTGGAAACCAATGACTTGAAAACAAATGATCGCGTTTATTACTGAAGCGAATGACCTGAAAGAGTACGCCAAAACATAAACTTAAAACGAGATCCAAGAAATAAAAGTATTCACAATCTGTAAACACGAGAGCATCAACAGACAGGCTGGTATCGAAACATCGTCCTTTAGTTTTGTCAGCGGGGAAAGCATTCCCATTTCCTTACAGGAACAAAACAAAGGATAAATAGAGTTCATAGCTATGAGAACAGCTTCTTTGTGATTGTACCACACAATGCCATTCTGCTTGCATTAAATACGTCCATTTCTTTTTTGAATTCACCATGATTTCTCCCCCCCAACCCCTTTTAAACAGGATTCTTCAGCCTCTATGTGTAACATCATTGTTTCTGAGTGCTCGGCCCCCATGGCCTGGCCCTGCTCAGAGCTCCTTCCCACCCAGCACAGCGCCGTCCAGGCAGGAAAATGCACACAGAGCAAATCCTTAGCACGAGAACAACACATTTCACCTGTAGGTTTTGTGGGGTTTTATTTCCTGGCTGTCTTTAAACGACGTCTGCCAGCATCAGAGGATCGGGGAGCGCGCAGCAGTGGTTCAGTGCTGGAAGCAGCTCCTTGCTCAGCAATGCAGCCTGGCTGTGCACGCTGTTGGTCCGCTTTGGGATCAAACAGAGACCCAACGAGATAAAAACAGAGAGTGGGGAGTGGGGGGGGCACAGGGACAGAAGGGAAAACAAAGAAACAAAACTCTGCTACCCGAGAGGTAAACTTGCACTCTGGTTTGTTATGTAGCAGCCTGGTTTAAAAACAAAGGAAAACAGAAACAAAAGAAAACTGGGATCTGTGTCCAAAGACTTCCTTCAGTTTAAAAACAGCTCCTTACAAACCTCCCTACAAAGTGGTGATGCTGAGCTCACAGCCCATCTGTGCTCCTGCATCCGGAGCCATACGCATCCCTGCCCAGCACTGTATGGGAACCACATCGCCCACAGCCCCCAAATCCCCCCCAGCCCCCCACGTCCCCAGCACGGGCTGCCCAGCAGGACAACACCCACGTGTGTGCTCGCTTCCCCCTCAATGTATGTCCCAACCAATGCAGAGGGAAAGGGGATCATTTATAAACAATGAGGAAAGTGCTTGCAGGGAGGGGCTCTGAGAAAACGGCACCAAATATATTATTATTATTATCATTATTTAAATTAAATATTATTTACAAAAGTATACTTCACAAGATAACATGATTATTTCTTTTTTCTTCCTGCTTCGTATATATATTACCATCTGGGTATTTACTACGGGGATGGGGATCTCACAGCAGATAATCCACCCGAGCACAACGCATTTGGAACTGGGTGAAGGCTGAGCTTTGGGGCAGCGTGGGGCGATGGAAGCACGGCTCACAGGGCTGAGGCTGCCCCACATTACAGCCCACACCTCCCCAGGGGGCAGTTCTGTGGGCCACCCACACCCCCAGCACAGGGTGCAGTCTTTGGTTATGCTGAGCACGCTGCTTTCCGTGCCACGGGGCAGCCTGTGGGTCACTCTGTGCACGGTGTGGGCTCCCGCAGGCACACACTCATGTTTTCCTATTGGGTCGTGAGGCCACATTCTGGGCAATGTAAATCGGTGGATGCTGACGAGACAAAGCCAATTAAAACCAGATTAAGATCTTGCCATATTCAGGCTTGGACTGGTTGCCATTAAAAGCATAACCCCAGGGAACAGTTAAAAACAGCCCGACTGACGGAACATCATCCTTTCTTGTCCCAAATATAAGGATAAAAGCATTTGAATCTGGTATCACCTATAAATAAGATACCAACTTAAAACCATGAGCCCACGCACGGTACTTTTCTCAACCTCATGTGAACAATTTGGGGTTACCTTTACTTCTCCTCCCAGGTACAAACAGATCCCTTCAAGGGCTGTGCATGAGGGAGACCAGGAGCTCTTCGAGGAATGCACATTACTTCCCACTAGGCAAAAACCCAATCAGTTGTCACAGATCAACAACCAAAGGACAGCACAATGGGACCAGGCCAGTGCCAGTGCCAACAAGCTGGTGGGTACTGCAGAGCTTGTCATTTTTACCGGGTTTTTACTGCTTAAGGCAATGTGGACGATGGAAGCAGAGACAATCAGAAATGAAAGCCGAAGCAACCGCTACACGACCACAACAGAAAGGGTAAAGGCAGAAGCTATCTCTGAACAGGCTAGCCACAAAATGAGCCAATTCCACCCATTCCAGCAGCCTTCAGCTCACCTTCCCCTGCCAGCTGTAACAACGCGCTGTCACAGAACAGTGGTTCAAGAGAAAAGCAGCCTTTGCTTCGACAGCCGAGCAGGTTGGGGCTTCGGTCCAACATGTAAAGCCTACCCCAACCCATAAACAGCACCTCTGCTCACATCTCCTTCACGAACAGCAAATGATTTTGTCGCCAGCCCCTCCACTCTGGTCCCCAGCTCATGGGATCTCGGGGTGGGGACAAGCAACACGAGGTTACAGCTCCAAAGCTTCTGTTTCATAAGGAGCTACAAACCCCTGGGCAATACTCTTTCTTTCTGGATTAAGAAAGACTTCCCGCAGTGGATTAACCTACTTGAAAGAATTCCACAAACAGAAAGAAAATTCACTCAGAGAGATAACACTAATTCGGTTCAACAGTCTTTGAGCCATGCACCAGATAGCGGCTGGACTGCTGCAGAGCAAACTTCACATTGTCTTTTACATGTAACGCAGCTCCCCGCTCGCACACAGCGCTCCTTCCCCACCCATCGCCCCGGGAAGGTCCACACTCATCAGTCTGAAAAACTTCACAGCAAAAGACTTATCCTTTGCAGTTACAATAAGCACATCTACCTCTCCCACTTCAACTCCAGAGCACAATTTCAGGGGCAGAGGGAAGATACTTCAGTTTCCTTTCTCCTTCCCATCTCCCCTGTGCCTCCCGCAGGCTTCTGGGAGTGGGAAAAGGGGGGAAGGTTTGGGGGATACCTCATGGCTTGAAATATCCACCTGTGCAACACCGCTAAACTGTCAGGTTCCTCTGCTCCCTCCTCTCCCCCCTCTCACATCATGTCTCTGAAAGGCTCCAAAAGCAGAGCTGATGGCTGGGGTGTGGGACTGACAGATATTCTAACAGCACTTTCCTACCTGTACTCATGAAGGCTTGGTAAAAAACCCCCAAGGACACCCAGCAGAGTACAGGAAGTCAAAGGGTACCCTACGTTACTGAGTTTGTCCCCATCCTCTCCGATACAATCTCCTCTTCCTTGCTTAGCACCTGCCTTCTTTTTTCTTTCCTGCTGTATCTTCTAAGCTTCAGCTCCAGCCTCCTTGTGCCTTAAGTGGTTTTTCCCTTCTCTCTGAAGGGCTCAAGTGTCAGGATTTGGTTTCTCCAGCTGTGAGGACGCTCCCACAGCCGTGCTCTGTTGGAACGTTTGGCCTACCTACCCTGAAACAGAGAGAAAAAGGAGAGGCGGGGAATCTCTCCAGCCTTCAGGTCTCCCCTTCCTCCCCTAGACAACAAGTTCATAAACAGCAAACAAAACACAGATCTGCGACTCGCAGGGAGAACTGGTTATGCCTTGTGCTCAGCCAGCTTAGACCGAAGCTCCACCAGTGGAGCAGCAGTTTTATGCTTCAGAGAGAACGCAGCCGTGAGGTATTTTTCTGTCCATTGAGACAAGTAGACAGTTTCAAGCCTTGGTTAACCAGGACTTAAAGGAGAAGTGCAGTTTTCCTCCCAATGACCTCCCTCTGGGCCCGCTCCCCACCCCCCTATCGCGTTCTCCTGCCCAAATCTCAGGTCTTCCTCCTGCACCGAGACCTGCTGATAAAATGCCACCACAGAGCCAACTTCAGTTCGTACGTAAGCATTCGTCAACATGGAATGGCTGTCGGGCATTCGGTGCATTCTCTTAGCCAACGCCAGAACAGAGAGAGAAGCAGCCAGGGTCAACTCACAAACAGATACAAAGCAAAGAGACAGAGAGACAGAAATTTAGAGGCCAGTCACCAATAAAGATGGAGAAGGGTGTGAAGATGCTCCCAGATTGCAGAGCCTCTAAATGCATGGAACCAAGCGTTCAGTCACTCTCTCACTCTTGGATATAATGTTCGGTTGGATGGCATTCTCTTACACACTGGTAGGGCTGGGCTCCCTCCGTTCAATCCCAGCCATTATCCTTGATCATGTGAGCTAGTTCAATGATGTATTTGCCTTCTTTATACTTCTGGCTGCTTTCAAAAGCGTGTTCCTAAAAGGAGAAGAAAGAATGCCATCAGTATGATATCTGAAGGTGTGGTCACACTGACAGAACCTGGAGTGCTGGTCCAGGTCCCAGCCCAGCAAGGAGATCTGTCTGCTGGGAAGGACAGTCAAACTGCAGGAGCTCCTGAGGGCATCCTGCAAAAATTACATTTGGAACGATCTTAAACCCAATTCTAATCATCTTCACAGGCTGAAAAGGCACAACCAGCACCTCGTGAGCACGCAGCTTTAGGCAGCCTAATGGCAACTGCTCCTTGAGCTATGCCTTAGGAATAACCACTGATAACATCTGCCTCTCTCTGGAGCAGTCTGAGGATTGATTAACATTAGGAATGCAGAGCTACTCTGGTGAAACTTGCTGCAAAGGCACTGACACTGGGAGTGAGCCGGGCTATGGTCAGCTTCACGTGGAAACGGAGCTGAGGGGCACCTTGGGAAGCAGCCATTCTGCATAGGTAGGATGAACAAAGCGTGGAATCTCTAAGCAGGAGGGACTCCACTTATGCATTCTGCTTGCATCCTCAAAGGCAGTTCAGCTCCAGCTCAGGCTCACTGTTTGCACACACGCCTGTGTCACGCATGTGAGAGGAGGCGATTCTGTTGCTGGAGAGACCTGAGCTTACTGCTGTGCTTATGGAATTCTGGGTGTTGTTTTACAACAAACTCAACTTATGCACTTAGCATCCTCCTCCATTTGAGAGATCCACGCTGTGCTTCTGCACGGATTCCCACCGCATCCATTTTTGATGCTTTGCTTTTTATAGCCTTTTGACTGACTTTAAAGAATATTCCTGTCCAGAGGCCGCAGATGCAATAGATGTTTTGTTTAGAGAGTGGTCAAAATGTTCTGACAAACAAGAATGCTGCGTGCCTCCTGAAGCAGAAATTAGAGCGTGGCATAAGCCTTTATTTGAAGGTAATTGAATTTATGGAGCGCAAGAGACAGCAAACAGATCAACTTGTGTTCAATAGCATTTCGAGTGGGAAGGACATGGGATTAGCAATATATGGATCCCTCTGTTATTCTGAGATGGTCTGGAAAAGCAGACAAAGCAAACCACAAAGGCTGACTGAATTTTACATCGAGTGGCACTGAGGGACCCCCAACCAAAACCAAACCCACACCAGAAGTTCTTAGAAAGGTGAAACATCAGCCACAAAGAGCTCACGGCCTGCATGGAGGGAACAAACAAAAGACAGGAGGGGAAATGGAAACACAGAAAGGAAAACCAATGTGGCTACGGACCAAAATCCCACATTCCTGGTTCCCAAGTTGATGTTCTTTCCAGCAGACCACCACAGAAACCTTCAGCAAGAGCTGCAGCAAAGACATCCCCAGGACAAACAAACGATGCTGATACTCACATATTTCCAGCCCAGCGTGGTTTTGCAGTTTTCACAGTAAATGTCTGCAACCGCATGTAATCCTGTCAATAACACCCGCTCCTCTGCAGGGCCACAACCCACATTAACTCTGGGGAAAACAGAGAGAAGCTCCCTGTGAGTGCATCTTCCCACAGCAAGACTGCGAAGCTGAGAGTACTGCAGCGTTGGAAAGCACAGGCAGGAGATTCAGAACACTGAGTACCACGGCTGTACCTCAAAGAGGTCTCATGCAGTTCCAAGCAGAATGAAAAGGTAAAATAGAACCTTTATTCAACTGCACGTCCTAACAAGTTTTGAGCAGAAGATCAATAACATTCCAGTACGTTGCACCGATTACGCACCTGAGAAAGATTGTCATTTCCACATTGCTGGAATGGTACCTTTGCTTTCCCAGATGGGAATGTGGGAAATGTAACTGAAATAAGCAGTTCTGACAGACATCCCAGCAGTGGTATGAGCAAAACTACTTTCAGTTATTGGGTAACTTACAGTAACTTCTATGGCAGCTCTAAAAAGAGGTTTGCACTTCGCTATTTTGTATTCTCTGCATTCACAAAGCCCCGACTCTGCCCAACTTCCCTCTCTGGGAAGAGATGAGTCACCCCTTAGCTCTGATTTCTCAAGCTGATGATGAAAAAGAACACCTTTTCTTAGCTGCTTATCTGAAACCTGAACGTAAAATCAAATATGAATCAGTGCTGCTTCCTGCCTTTCTCCGACTGCTTTCAGCAGGCTCACAAGTCTCAGGCAGAGGTTTTCTACAGGAAAACTTTTCTGTACTACTTATGAGAGTTTTCTTACATGCACCTTAAAGACATGCAAAGGTGAAGTGCACGGAGTTCTACTCACACTGAATTGAAGAGGTACGCTCGTCCTTGGCTTCCTTGAAAGGACTGAAAGGCAAGAAAACAATATTCAGCATGGGTTGGTTGGCAGAAATAAGGCTAAACCAGGAAGTACTCCCTTAATTAATGACCACAGATGGTCAGTACTGCCCATTACCGGGGCCTGAGTGGTGCCTCCAGGTGGAAGAGGCACAAAGCCAGCGTCAGGCAACAAGAGGGATGGAGAGAGGCCCTGTCCTGGAAGGCAGCAGCTGCCTCGGGCTCCTCTGCCCACACAACACGTCGCTGGCAGCCTCGCCTGCTTTATCACCTGCTATCTCCAGCATCTACGTGCTGTGCGAGCCTATTTCCAAGAGTTCAGCTGTTCTCTCTCTCACGGGCACGTGCCGGACTGAACCAAGCCTGGAAGCTCTGCGCAAGGCGCTGCACACACGTCTGTTCTTGTGCTGTCCGGGCACATCCCCTATGCCACACATCTCCCAGCGCCTCGCTGCAAAACCAGGGAGTGCTGCAGAACTGGCACATGGCTGGCAGCCATTAAGCTGCTCTGCTGTCCCACCACACTGCCCAGAGCCTGGCAGGCAGCAGTGGCTCACACGCAGCAAATGCCACCTGCGACGTTAACATGTTCTGACAAGCACATGCTGAATTAAACATTTGGTGCTTATGAGCAAGAGCACAGGTGCTGTCTGAACACAAGTTACCTTAGGAGATACCTCAGGGAGTGCACTCATTGAGGGCTGAGGAGCCGGTAAAGCTGAAGAGAAGCTTTTCAGGATCATTTAACTCTTTGACCAGGAACCTTGGGCTATGTCATGGTTTTCCTAAACCCTCAGCTTCGGCTGATGGAGTTCTGCACAGCCAAGGATGGCCTCACAGAGAAGCAAAGTGAGAGCCACTTTAGGAGCAGTTAGCCCCCTTTCCATCCACACTACCAGCACTCACAGCTCCTGCCCTGACCAGCACGAGAGATCAAAATTCACTGGAGGAGCAACTGAAAACCTCCCTGACAAGGAACAAGCCGCTGCCAGGAAGGAAGAGTCCTGGAGGAGAAGCTGCTCTTCAGCTGAGCCTGGAGCCCCATGCTGTTGCCACCTAGGGCACAGAAGAGGCACTCGGGTGCAGCAGGAATGGATGCCTGAGGCACACGGATATCTCTTTCACTCAGACAAAAGCAGTACCCTGAGGAATGCCTCTTTTCTTGGGAGGGAATCAAATAGGACACACGGCTCAAGTATGTTTGTGTAATTGCATTTGTTAGAGAAGCTTCTTTTAATCTTTCTGCAGCCCTCAAGCCCCTTATTATTGTTGCTGTCAGCTGGCTGATACCCGCATGCCAAGCAGGACTGGCGTGGCAGCTCCGAGGTGTGGGCAGCATTGTCTCAGCACCTCTGGTGGGAAATGGCAACAGCACGAAGCCCACTGCCCCAAAGGGCAGGGGACAGAGGCCAGACCCACACAACACCCCACCTCGCTGCTCTGAACAGCAGGGCCCTGGCAGCCCACGGGCTGTGGATGGGTGTGGGATGAAACAGGAGGTCCCCCAGGCACATGTGTGCCATCAAAGCAGAATGAAAGCAGATGAAGCCTGCTAGCCATCCAGCCCTTCCAGTAAATACTTTTCCATAAACACCAAAGAGAGTAAGTTTGCCAATAAAAACAACCATGGGAGCAGAGTTTTTATTGGTACAGAAATAGGATTTTCCATTACTGCTGTGCAAATGCCTGTCTTTAATAAACAACAAAACCAAACCCACTGGCTCTGCGCCTGGGGCTCCCTGGGCACTCCCAGAGGACGGTGGCATCCCCAGAGATGCTTTTCCTTACAGCTCAGCCAGGGCTTCAGGGCATCCGAGGTGGTCACCACGAAGAAGTCTCACAAATTACCTTCTGCCCAAGCAGGACCTCTCAGCATGCTACCACACAGCTCTCAGCGCTGCTGCCTGTCCTGATGTCCACCCTCCAGCTAGCCAAGGACTTGGCAAATCACATAAGAAGAAGTGAGGAAGGTCTGGCAGCCACCTCAAACTCACTAATGCATTTGGCTGTCCGCAAGAGCAAGCTGTCAGTATCTTTATAAAGGTACACAGCCAGGTTTTACCCGGGTGTTGCAGCCTCAGCATTTTCTGGAGATGTTCCTTCTCTGCTGGGGCTCCAGAAAAAAAATGGCACACGCTGTAATGGGCATTGCAAAACCAGGAGAAACAGATCTATTTATACACAGTCAGATGTCCTTTTCTTTGTAGTGAGCTGTCTATTTTAAATACGCACAGAAAAAGACTTCTGCAACACGCTTGGTGTTTGCTGGACACTGAGGTCAGCAGTGAGACCTACATTCTGTGCTGTGCGTTTCCTCTGTGTAGATTTTCCAGGTACACATTCAAAAGCGTTATCTCACACACGCATATAAATGCAGACTTTAGATTCTCTAAAGCAACAGCTCCTGGCATCACTTTCCAGCTGAAAGAAACGGAAAGGATTTTTGGTTGTTGTTTCCTGCTGAAAACCCAAGCACATATTTTTCTCTGCACCGTTAACACTGAACGTCTGGCTGGAAACACATCTGTATATGCCAGCAACAAAGTGCTCCCTCTCTGTCCTCCCTGAGCTCTTACTGCTCCTGAGCGCTCACATCCCAAACCCTTTGCTGTTGCACTCAGCACAGAGGCACCCAAGAGCTGCAGGGCTGAGCACCCAGGTGGGAACGCCTCCCAGCTGCTGAGCTGCCTCTCGTTCCAGCAGGAGCTGGAACAGGAACTCCATGTGCAGATGCCTTTGGCAGCTGCTGTGGTTGAAGAAGCTCCTGTCATTCAATCTACAGACCCTCATTACAGCCCCTCAGCCACGCTGATTCCAAACAAGCTCTGTGAAATCCTTATTTTTAAAAACAAATACTTCTTTTGTGCATGCAAGGATTTAAATATCCTTTTCTTGCTGTACTGTAACACAGATCCAGCTGAAAGGACAATCACACAAACTGCTAAATAATCACAGTATGGAGAAAGAGACAAGTCATTCTGCGTTGGGAGCTCTTAATCTAAATTTGCTGGCAGAGACCCACGGTGCAGAATGAGAGCTCCAGAGAGAGGCAGACTGCAGGGCAGGAGCTGGGGCTTCACAGCAGATCAGATCTGCTGCAGAAGGAAGTGTAGTGTGGACCCAGCACCTAAAGTGGGAGCTCTTTGTGGCAGGCACACATAGCTTGCCACAGCAGGGACAGACTCATCCTGCAGGATTCAGAGCTGAATCCATATATATTCGATACCCACGACCTTGGGAGCTGTCATTTTGGTTCAGTCCATTTGCTGTATTCTGACCTCAAGTGGAAGTGCTGACTGCACCATTCTGTTTGCACTGTCTGTGGTTCCTGGGCAAGATGCTCAGGTCCTTCCAAGCCTTCCTCAGTGCAGCTGCAGCCCTGGGAAACCCTGGCAAATGTAGAAGGGCTGTGCCCCTCCACCACCAGCTCTGCACTTGCACCTTCCTGTCACTCGTGACCACTGGAAATAGAAAGGGATTTGCAGGTTCAATCAGCACAGCCAGGGAACAGCATGGATATTGAATGTGCCCACACCTACACACCACAGCCCTATCCCTCAGTACCTACAGCTTCCCATTCACCCTGTGTGCAGCCCACTCAGCAAACAGAGGACAGGATTAACGTCCCAAGTCTTTGTCACAGCTTTGACAATAGGCTGAGCACAAAAGGAGCTGGCTGGAATCATCTAGAAAACCAGGAAGCAGCTGCCAGGACTAAATGGTTCCATACTGCTGCCTGCTCTCTGCAGAGCGTGCTGCCCCTTACCTATGTCCAGCTGGCAGCCCTTTAGCAAACCAATAAAACAAAAATGAAAAGGCTACGGGTCCCAGGGAGGGAAAAGGAACAGAGTGTGCCCCTGCAAGTACCCCTGGGAGAGCTACAAACAATTCTCACTGCAAGCACACAGACAGGGCCAGAGCCCACAGCCTGCCCGCACCTCCAGGAACGTTCAGGCTCAGAACACCTTAGGATGAGATTTCTGTTAACATAAAACACAGTCTGAAGGGGGAGAAGGCC
The DNA here is from genome assembly GCA_002909625.1 of Bambusicola thoracicus. Taxonomy (NCBI): domain Eukaryota; kingdom Metazoa; phylum Chordata; class Aves; order Galliformes; family Phasianidae; genus Bambusicola; species Bambusicola thoracicus. The sequence continues at coordinate 11,253 of PPHD01003032.1, forward strand.
TTTAAGTACAGCCCAAACACAACGTCCATCCAATTGGAGTGAGTTCGCTACAAAGCTGTGCTCCAGGACACAGGTTCCCCATGCCCCAAAAGAATGCGTGGAAACCCGAGGGAGCCTCATTGCACCAAGAAAACTGCAGTCCTTACACTCAGCAATTCCAGTTCACTGTCCCTGGCACTAAACCACAACTCCTCTCAGCTGCAGTCCCACCCAACAACCGACACCATGCTGAAAGCTGTGCTTGAATGGCAGCTCTCAAGCCCTATTAATTATGGCAAAAATGAATGGATTAAAAAAAAAGCTTGCTATGTGTTTACAGCAAGCAGTACGCCTAGTAATAGCACTAGGAACAGGACAGCTCTAACAGATCGCTCGAGAGTCACTACGCAGTGGAAAGAAATTGGAAATGGAATAAGGAAGAGGCGCTGCAGCTCTGGGGGAACATGAGCTCAGTGAGCCAACCCCCATACCCACCACGCTGCGCTGGGTTCATTCATTGCACCCGACTCTCCCCACAAGGGACAGCCAATGATCTGATTTAATTGAGATTCAATTTTGCTCTGCTGATGCTGGATACAGACCCATGTCAAGGGAACCGCTTACGTTCTCCCACCTGGTGCACAGCCGTGCCCCTACCCTGCTCCAGCTGCGCTCCTGACTCCTCATTGAGCTCCAACGCAGGCCCTTAATGCTATTTAAAGCCCAAAGTCGATATGGAATTAGTGGACCAAACTCATCTCTGAAGTAAATTCAATTAATTCAGCACGGCCTTATTCCCCAGCAGCCTACGCAGCTGTAGCACAGCAAGTAACCACTTTGTGCTTCACCCTCAAAGCAGCAGCTTGCTACTGCCTGCATCTCGGGCTATGCAGGCTGTGTGAAGGGAAGAGAGCTGCAGCTCAGGGATGGATGATGTCACTGCAATGGTTCTTCGTGCTGATAGGAGATGTTATCAGCTCCCACCCTGCCAGCAGCAGTGCTCACTGAAGCCCTTCGTTCCCTCTGCAGCCAGGAGCCTTCTTTAATTTTCCTTTTCTTGAGATGCTTTCATCTTTTCAGGTTTCTAGGAGATAAAGCTAAGAAAAACCAGCATTGTTCACAAGACTCCCAAAATGCTAGGGAACTGCATGCTCTGCAGTGTGCCACTGAGACCGTCCATTATCAGCAGTGGGGAGAGCAAGAGATTTCCCTGCTTTGCAGTAATGAAAAATCACTATTTGAAACAAGTGACCATTCTTTTTTGCTTTTCTTTCTCCCTGTGGTACACAGATTTCCAATACCTATTTAAACCATCACACTGCTAAGCTACAGCCAAGGTTCTGTAAAGCATCTCAACATTCAGAAGCTAAACGCAAACAGCTCTGTCCCATGCTCCCTCCACTGGGCTCCCTCCATTACCCCAACAGCTCTGACACAACCCCAAATCCCATCATGTTATCATGAGCCCCGTGCATTTCAGCCTCCTTTGATAAGCCCTGGGCTTCTATATTCTCCTTGTATTTTTGCGTTTCCAGCCCACAGACTTCAAAGCGTGAATGCTAAAGGCACAAACAACAAAAGACAAAAAAGTATACCAAATTTATTAAGTCTATATGACTTCACAGTATTTTGGGGCTTCTCCTGCCATCTCTGGTGGCGTCAGGCTGCTGCTGGTGCACTCCAAAACTTGACTTTGGAAGGAAAAATGATGGGAATACAGGGAGAATGAAGCAGACAATCTTTACCTCCACATATAGGGAGGCACACAAAGCCAGAGCAGCTCCATGAGACGAAGAGAGGGTTTCTCTGAGAGCTGAGCAGAGGGTGATGGGACATGGGAGAAGCCACACACTGCCCCATGAGAGCAGGGAGTGACTGCTGCCCACGTTCCTGCACAACTCCCCTCTGTCAAAAGAGAATCCCCAGCACTTCAGCCACCGACAACGTCCACCCAATGCAACCCTTCATGGTTTGGTACAGAAGAGAGCAGCACTTTATTAATTACTGTGGAAAAACCTACAGGATGAGAACAAAGCCCAGCAGTTTCCTCCTGAATACAGAATGACAAAAAAGTGTTTATGTCCCAGTGAATCTACCATTGCTACAGCAGCAGTGTGTTTTTCTTTCCCCTCGTTTTTATGTGGGGCTGTTTTCCTGTAGGGTGATGGCAGCTTGAAGCATCCAACAAAGAAACTATTTGGAAAAGGAGTGGCAGGGGAGGGGGAGCGCCCTTTCTTTCCACATTAATTATTGCTACTCTATGGGCTTTAGAGATAAACACAAGACAGAACTGGAATGGAAGATGGAAACTGCTAATGCAACAGATATTTAATTAGCAGCATAATAGCAACCATCCATGGATCAGCAGAACACCGTATTCCATTAATGCAGCCACTGAGCTCACAACAGCACCAGGGCTGACACGGAGAGCAGATTTGCTTCTCAGCAAAACCAGTGTGTCCACAGCAGTTCCATGGATAATAAATGGGAACTCTCTTTTATTTATGCTCAGATCATCAATTTTAAGGCAGAGGAAGCGGCAGGTGAAGGGAGAGTTATTTCCATAAAGAAAGTGATTGATGAGGAAATCCATTTTTATCCTCCCTGACAAGGATTTCTAAACCATTTTGAATTACTACCTTTTTTCTTCCTTTTTGGAACAGAATGAAATACTTTAAAAATCACACAGCAATTAATTGCTGTATAAACACAATTACACAAGGAGGCACGATTTTCCTTGGGCTCTCTCTGTTCAGCAGCCACATCCTGCCTCAATCAGAGACCTGATCCTGACCGCCTTCCACTCCCATTAAGGCCAGCAGGAATGGAGGGAGCACAGCGACTCGCAGGCTAAGCCCCAGAGGAAGCAATTACACAGGACAAAAATCTAATTTAGGTAGCTGCACTATGGAACAGGTACTACAAATACTCATTACGCTGCTCAGATTTCATATTCTGACTTTTTCCAGCAAAGGGCACTTTTGTTTGTTTATTCTCCCTCTCCCTTTCAAACACGAGCTTTCCAGAGCTGCCAAGACCCACTCCTGTCCCCATGCTGCAATTGAGGCCAGCAGACATCAGCCTGTCCCTAACAGCACCCTGGCTGCAGGAGCTCTGCCCAGCCAGGGCTGTCTCCTGGGCAGCACACTGAAGGAAGAGGTGCCCATTTTATTTTCAGCTGCATGGAAAGCTACTTCAAAGTTTACAGCAGTGAAACAGGAAGCAGAAAGTAAAACAAAACCAAGACCCACTCGTGACATCTCCCAGAACTGCTTTGCTGCTCACCACTTACAGCTTGAATTCCAGCAATCCTTACAGCTAGGAACAAAGCTTCAAATAATATCTAAAAGACAATTCATTAGGGAACAAAAGCAGAAAAGCAGGATGCAAAAGCCTCTGGACAGCTGCTAGAAATGTGTGCAAAATGGATAAACCTGGTGGATAAGGAGCTAACAGCAGAATAAATGAACAGAAGCTTACTGTGCAGAGCTGAGCCACTAAGACTAATGCAATTATGAAATGCATAGTGTGAAGACATTATTGCTGTATGCTGCTGTCTGAGGTTGGAAGAATGAGACCAGCCCTATTTCCATTTATAAAGCGATGCTGAAATGTAGAAAAGAACCACAAGAATGATAAAGAACTGGAAAAAATAATCTCACTGCGACAGAAAAAGTTGAATCTGTTTTGCTCATCAAAACAGCGATCAAGAGTGACCTCAGTTACTGTATACCAGCAGCTTTTATAGTGAGAAATAGTAGGCAGTAGATATCTGTTATATCTGTTTCTTTATTAATGAAAAGAATGGTCACTGACTAGAAGCACAAGCCAGACAAGTCTAAATTTGATGTCTCCAACCTGTAATAGCAAGGATGATTAACTGCTGGAATAAGTGACCAAGGAGAGCAGTGAATTTTCTCTCTTGAAGTCTTCAAATCAAGACTAAATGCTTTTTCAGGACGACATGCTGCAATCATGATGAAACCCACTGGCCTGTGCTAGACATGATAGCTCTTCCTGACCTTAAGAGTTCATCAGCACCAAGCTGGGAGCTGAAGTGCATATTTGGGAAGAAACAAGACCTACTTTTAAAGGAAGAAGAAACGCAGTGGGATGCAAAACACCAAGAACTTTATCCCAAAAAACGAAGCATACACCTTATCCCACAGTATTTAGCTTGTCCCCACATTAGAAATGTAGGATTTTCCCCTTGACTAGCTTTGAAACTCTTTTTCAATTAGATCTAAGTTTTGAAACAGACAGATCACCATTTTAGGGTTATTCTTCAGCTTGTGTGCGTGCTCTCCCTCCCCCCCAGCAAGTAACTTCATGTCTTCAAGGTGAATTGACAAACAAATGCTGACCTGGCAGCACTGCTGCATGAGAAGCAAGGCTCTAGGAACGTCACACACCGCCTTCCTCATGTGCCCAGAGGGGAAAGACAAAAGGAAAGCCCAACAATTGCTGCTTGCCACAGAGCCTGCCACACACAGCACCTATACAAGGTACAGGGGAATGCTTTGAAGCAACTAAATTCATACACGACTTACCTGAAAGCTAGCACCAAAGTCTCATAACCTTTAAGATCCCACAGTTGTAACACAGAGTAAAGTTTGATGCTTTCAATATGCCATAAGGATCACAGACTACTGTACCAACAAGCTCAGCAGCCTGCTTGCCAGGCATGCACAGTGTGCAGGGATGCATAATGACTGGGAGTGAGGTTTGCTTGAGAACCACACAACTCCTGTCTCAAAAGACAGTGAAGAGCTTGTAAGTGTACTCTACAGCTAACCACCCAACCCAGCTGAGGAAGTCAAGCACATACAAGTGGTTATTTTTTTCCCTAAATTCTGTGCTGGCACTGCCACAGTCTTTTGTGTCGAAGGATTTCACATTCATGTTCAGTATGGGGCCCAAGCAGACATCAAAGGAAAGCATTAAACTTCTTAGGCAAGCCTTAGGCCAACTTCAGAGGATACATCACTGCATAATATTTAGCATTTGGATCACAGTAATGCATGGAAAAAGAAACTGCAAGACGCCCACAAGACATTCCCTACATACTTCCATAATCAGAGACATTTCTGCTGGATTACTGTTCACATGGCATAAAAAAAAAGTCAGCAACCAAGACACCAATGTGGCTTTACTTGGCCCTTCTGCTCATTCCCATCCCTCTCTACCAGACACATACGAACTCCTACCAAAGACTGACAGTTTGAAAGGCACAGAGCAGGTAGAAACCAGCACTGCATCTGCTGGTCTGAAAAAAAGAGAGGAAATGCTCTTTACACTGTTGAACGTCTATTGTGTCAGCTGTTTGCCAGGCCACACTAAGAAGGGATGCAGAAGGCACACTTCCCAAGAGAAGCCCCTCCATCCCCTTCCCAGAGGGGCTGTGCCATCACTGAGTACAGAACACTCTTCTATTAAAGGTTCTAAAAACCACGGGATGTTGTGCCTGAGAAAGAGAAATGCAACAACAAGTACTTTCACCTATTTTTTTGGCAATTAGAAGCACTGAAATATGTTTTTTAACTACAGTTGCCTGGCACGGTGTTTGGTTTTTACAGTAAAGCCAAAGGGGATTAGGACATACTGTACTAATTCACAAGAGCAGACAGTACCTGCTCCAGAGCTTTATCTTCCAAGCAGACTGGAGAAAACAGCAGCATTTCAATGGTACAGTAGGGAAAAGAGGAACAAAGACATTTAGTGACTTACTCAGCATCACAGATCAACCTGCTGCAGGTCTAGGTTGCATTCCCAGAGTCTCAGCCCACTCAGGCATTGGAAAAAGCAATGAAATAAGAGTATGCACTATATTTGGCACTCATTCCTAAATCACCCATCGCTACGAGGGAACAAGAACCTCCACTCACGTTAATGCAAGGCACTGAAGGAACATACAAATGAAAACTAGTTATTCACCCCACCCATCTATCTGATCACCTTCTATTTCCTAAGTCAGTAAAACCTTTCTTGGCCAGACGACCCAGCCCACAATTGGGATCTCATTACAAATCAGACGTACTAAACCACTTTCTCCCTTTGGCTGCAGAAGATAAAAGGCCAAGTGCACAGGCAACATTTTAGTAACTGGCTTCATGTAACAGTTTCAGATTTTCTTAAAAGCTTCAGCATCGATTATTTTCTTTAAATAGCAATGGGTTATTGAGAAACCTTCCGTCCATTTTAACGCACAAGGTTTTCCTTAAGAAGGAAAGAAAGCAAAAATCAGTCCTGCAAAGGCATAGTTGTTGAAGAGTTTTTGATATCCAGACCTGCAAAACACTGAAGCCAAAGTTAACGCTGGTGCTGAAGGGCTAAGAGGAGAAACACAGAGATGAAAAGGAAATAAAGTATGGATTGACCCAGAACAATAGTGGGATTCAGCTCCAGCTAAAGCTTCAGCCAGCAGCGTGAGCCAGTGCTGCCATTTGCATGTAGCCAAAGGAGCCAAAGGCTCATGGCACGCATAGCAGCACAGCTCTCATGTGGTCTCTGTACAACTTGGGGCAAAATGAATATAGGAATTAATTTCTTTGAGCAAAAACACCAACACCCTGCTGTTACATAAAAGCCTGTTTTCTGGGGAGTGCTTCCAAAGATGGTGTCATTTGGGCTGTTCTGAATCAAGCGACAGTCAGGTTCAAGATGGGATACGCCGCAGCCTGAGAAACACTGGTTTGAAGTAATCTCCTGTTCCTTTTTCAGTCCTCACGGCACTCGTTCCTTCCTTCGGTTTGTTAGATTTTCATATGAAAAATGAGCGTGGCAAATCCACCTCCTGGTTCTCAGATGCTAATATAAGTCTGTGATGAAAGCACTGCAGAAGGCCTCGGGGAGATGCTTAAATCCTAACTCAAACAGATAAAAAGATGACTATTTAAGTTTGCCTGGGAAAGTCTCTGCACATATTGGAAACCCCTTGAGGCAGGAACTGCCCTTCTGTTCTCAGTTTAATGGTCTGCTGTACAAATTACGATTGCACAATTATTTTTATAAAGTTTTCAATTACACTAAGAATGTATCTTACTGAGGTTTATAACTGTGAGAAATAAAGCCTAAAAACCCAAAGCCTTTGGATCCAAGCTGCACGACCCACTAATATTCCATCAGCAGTGCTCTCCCAACACTACTACAAGGTTACACCCCAGTCCACAACGAGCAGACAAGCATCCCAGCACGCTGTAACTCATACTGCCATAATTCAATACGCAGCTTTGTTTTGTGTTTTCAAATCTTTCCTTCTGCATTCACGTTTTAGCAGTCAGCATTCCTGGGCAGATCCTGCATGCCTTGATGGCTGGAAGCTTGAATTCCCAGCAGGGTGCAGTGGTATTGCCCTGCTGGAAGCTACTTATCTGTAAAGCTGGCTGCACTGCACACAGGAATATAAGGGGCGCAGACATGGAACAAGGAGGAAAAAGAAGTGTCAAAGGTGAAACCAAGGGGCAGGCATTGCCATGTGTTCTCCCTTGCTCAGGACTAGGCATGCTGGAAAGAGCAAAGCACAAATTCTGACCTACAATGAACACAGAAAGCAAAACCTATCTGCTTTGTCCAGGTCTCGGCCCAAAACCCAGCTTGCAACAACTCTCCCAGTGGAGGGGCAGGGGAGTGATTACCTCACTTTACAAACATCAGAACTGAGCACAGGAGCAACGGCCTGAAGGCACCCAGCTGGTCTGGGAGGCAGGATGTGCTTCAAGCCCAGACCTGGGCACACGCTGCTAACTCTGCTGTTGATGTTAACATTTCAAAACCTCTTTCTGTTGTGGAAATGTACAACCTCCTCCTCTTTAAAACCTGGAGGCTTTACAGCCCTCCTCTGCTGAGAACTGCTGCCCCTGAACCAGGACAAGAAGAGCCCCCAGGAGGCCCAGAATGACTCAGATGTGATGGCCTTAGAGGAGGCTTGTCTACAGAAGCTGAAAAACCTCAAAACTGTAGCAGTCTGCAGTCAGCATAACTCATAGCAGAATGCTGAAATTCAACTGCTAGGCACAGAGAGAAGACATCACAGAGGTGCAGATCAACACAACCAGACAACAACCAAGAGAAAAAGAAAGGAGGCAGCCTCCAATGGAAGACAATACATCTGAGCACCTAACATAAAGAATCTGAGAGAATCTTTCCAGCTGTACAAACAATGCCCTTGATGCAAGGTGACACATTCTTATCTTTTCTGTGCAAAGAGGAAGGGGGAAGCATGACAGCCTTTCCACCAGGCAAAGCACCTCTGTGCCTTGTGATACTGCCCTCTCTCAAGGCTGCTCCAGAAGCTAAACTCGTTTAAGTTCCACACACACACAGCTCGAGCGCAATTTCCTCTCATCTCAGCTAATAAATCTTACAGTGCGTCTGCTTTTTTCTGAACACATACTTTATGAGCTGAATAAACTTTATGGAAGAGTTGATTGCCAAGGCAGCCGAAAGCTGGAAACCTGATGCTTGACCACAGCCAGGAACAGCAGGCTCCAAGAAAGTTTAGCAGCAGCTTTTGCACCTCAGCTTCTCTAACTGGCCCACTTCCCCTGCAAAGACCCCTCACTTACTGACTCTAAATGCTTTTCATTCAGCTCATCCTCAAGACTCTTCCCTTTGTGACTGAGAGATCATAAGAGAGAACAGCATCCTTCCAACCTTACCAGCACAGAGCACAGCCCAGCATCCATCCCTTGCATTTTCTCTGCAGATTTTTTAGTTTGGAGGCTGTCAAAACGATATGGATTTGAGCAACAACTCAACGGTCTTCGTAAAGACATATAACATTTCAGTAGAAGCATCAGCAAATCTTGCCTTAAGTAAGGGCTTTAGGGAAGTTGTTTGGAACAGATCAATATTTAACAGCGAAAACACTTCCAGGCACTTCTACAACTCTTGATCATGCAACAACCCTTTGGCAATGCTGACAAGCACGTACACAAACAAGTACTGGGAAGGCAACTCGCAGTCCTAGCCATCAGTTAATGCAGTTTTACAGCTGGAAATGAGAGGGAGAAGCCAACATCATGGGAAGAAACAGACCCCTCCCCCCCCAAGGAAGCACTCTAAGGGCCCCCAGTTTGGAAACCCATCCCCTGCAGCTATTTTCCAACTGACTTAAATGAAAACAGCAGCTCACATACAGATCCTATAGCCTAAGAGCCCATTTTCTGAGCAGAAACCATAATGCTGGTAAAGGCCAGGCACCTGTACAGAGACTGATCTGCAGCATGAGCAAACGCACCACACCCGCAGGGTAAGCTCACGTACGTACCTTAGAAATGAGTTCATCATGGTTAGCAAGGTGAGCCCTGCAGTGAATGCAGCTGTAGGTCCTGTGGCATGAAGGCAGATATGCCTGGAAAGTCTTGGACCTTGTCATCTTCACCATTGGAGCCACCGAGCGCTGCGTGAACTCCGGGGTAGCCCAGGAGGCACTGCCGCAGGACGGGTCACACGGGAAACACCGGAAGACACAGGTAAAGGCCGTGGTTTGGCAGGGGATGGGTGTGGGGCAGGCTCCACACGCTGGTGACAGCTTCAGAGGAAGAGATTCAGGTCTAGGGAATGGAGGGCTTCACACGGACCTATGTTTAAAACAGAGCAGAGATGGAACACTCAGCACGGGTGTCGCACTGTGAGCTATGGCGGTCTCCTGGCCAAGAGTCTGATGGCAAGCAGAGAGGAGAGAGCAGCCAGGGACAGGGCTGCTGTCTGCAGGTGAGACCGACACACATTCATGCCTGCTGGCTGCCTGCCCTCACATCCTCCCGCTGCCGCTATCTACCATCTTCCTATCACTCAAGTGCTCACAATCTCTATTCATTCTTCCAACACTTAATGGATTTGGAAAGAACGACAGGCGTACAAAGATGCTAAAAAGCTCATTTTCATCCAGTCTGGTCTCCCAGACACCTCAGGGAACAGCACACATCCAGGCCCAGCACCGCAGCAGCCCGGGGAGCAGCCAGGCTCCAGCAGCTCCTGAGAAAGCTGGACCTGGTGCTGTGCAATGCAGCACTACGGGCTGTGGGAAGGCTGAGAGCTGAGCCTGGGCTTCCTCTGCCACCAGTAAGTGCACAACTCACCAGACCAGTTCTGCCCTCCCATCTGCCCCAGCTTCCACACGGGAAATGGAGGATTACTTCACTGTGCTCATCTTTGTAATTTGCTGTGAGCTCTGAAGGCAGGAGCTACTCCACCAGCTGCACTCCAGTGTTTTTGTCCCCCCTCAGAACATCTGACAGCAGCCAAAGAGAGGAGCAGCCTCCAAGACTACCCCTGATAACAGGGGACACAGCTACAAATCCTATTTAGAGTGCGAATACCCATTTACTATCCAACATTATCCAACAGAACCTGCTAGGCAGCTCAAGCCTGGGTCGCTTGGCTGGCAGAAATCAGTTTTTCAGATCCTGCATCCACAAACCTTACCAGGTAACAAATGCCTCCTCTGAGGATGAAAGCAGCACAGCAGAAGTGAAGCAGCTCCCCTCCCTGCCCGGTACGTGGTGTGCATGCATGCTCCAGGAATTAGCTATGGGCTATGGCTGCTCCTCCCGTGAGGATTTTCCCTTCCATACAATATGTGATTGTGTTCACTTCCTGAGTCTGCACTTTGTGTATCAAATACTGCAACAATCCCCTATCTTAAAAGAAAAACAAGGAAAAAAAAAAACATCACCCAAACCTGACCTGCAATGGAGATTCCTGAAGGGAACAAAACAGAGAAGAAGAAAAGCTTAAAGCTGGTCTCTAAGTCACTGTGTATAACTGGCCTGAAGTGTATCTGATCAGCTTCCAGGTTACAGTAAAGCCAGCTGAGGTCCCTACAGTGCCAGAAGAGCTCCCAGGAGCCTGCATGCCGAGCTGGCTGTGCTGCAGCTCACCAGGATGTGCACCACAAGCACAGCCCCAGCAAAGCACCAAGCTCAGGGTTCACAGCACAGCAGTGCTGCACTTGGGCAATTCCAAGCAAATGCATCTCTTTATTTGCTAAAGGGGAAACTGTTCAATGAGGGTGTGATGGAAACCAAAATGTTTACTGGGGAACTGAAGGCAGGACCCAAGAGAATTGCTGCAGGAGCCCACAGCCCACTTACCAAACAGCACGTCAGACTGAAAGAGCAGCAATAATCAGGCTGTGAATCCATTACTGCTGCCTGCTGGAAAGCCTCATGCGTGAGCACTGTCAGACACATAAGCAACAACAAAAAAACCCACCCCAAAACTCATCACCTTGGTACCAAAGCACCATTTATGGAAAGCTCTGTCTCTTAACACTTCTGCTCCTAAATCTTCTTGTCATTGCTGAAGAGGAAGATTCAAGACATCCAAGACCCATTAGTGCTTCTGAAGGCATTCCCCTCCAGACCTACTGCAGGCTGGACAGCCCTGCAGAGCCTGCCCTGTGTGCACAGCTTCCCAGCACAGTACTGCAAGCATTACAGTGGGGAGCTGCCACAGATACACAAGGGCGCCACTTAGCACAGCCCAATGCTCACAATATGGTCAACAGGAGGAATGCACTGGTAAGCCAACCTGATACTTGGTTTGATGGTTTAGGTTTTCTCCCCCCCAGAAAAATATTTTTTCCTGCTTTTCATAAGTCAGTTCCTCCTCTACTCAAATGGGAAAAAGATTCTTACTCATCCTACAAACTGCTGATAAAGCCCATCTCTCACCATCATAACAGTCAGCACTTACATGGCACTTTTCATCCTTAAAGCTCTTTGCAAACACTAACTAATCAGATTAACCTTTTGCAATTAAAGTTACAGCCAGAGCTCTGGAAGGCCCATCCTGACACAGAAGGGCTCACTCCCCAGCTTGTCAGAAACAAAACCTGCTCCTGCTGAGGCAGAAAGGCTCTGTCAGGGGTGGAACTGACCAACCTGTGCCCTGTTTGGTGCACAGCTGCATCTCTGGACCTCAGCAGATCAGAACGGGGGCCAAACACAACCAGATTCCAAGGCAAAGCAGTGTCAGAAAGCAACAGCTTACAGCAGACAGACCAGCTGAGGAACAAGCAAGATTTCACCTGACTTCTGAATGAGCAAACAGACTGTCAAAACCCATATTTACACTGATCTCATCAAATGGTGCGATATTCTCTCTCTTTCCTCTGTTTTCTATGAGATGAGCAGGTAAACACACCCGCCAGCAGCTCTACTACTTCCCTCCTGTACCACTGTGCCAATTGTTTCTTTTCCCATCAGCTGTCCACCACTGCAACAACTCAGCACTGCAACACTACAGCCTGAAAAGCACTCCACATGCACCCTACAAGCCAAATGGAGACACAAACAGTGCCCAGCCAGAATAACGTAAGAGAAATGCCTTATTTGTTGTTTGCTGACTTAAGCATCAGTGCTCTGGAATCATGAGTAGAACAGGAAAAACTACAGCTACGTGGTATCACAGAGAAACCAACAGCACACACACATTACCTGCTGCATGCACCTTTCTGCACCAGTATTTCATGAGAATTCATTCATTTGACCTCATAACATATTTAATGTCAGCAAAAACACGTGGCCTTTCAGAAGGAGACAAAGTGAAGCGAGAAGGTATCTGGGCATCAATTAAGATGAATTGTGATTCTTGTTCTCAGTGCTGTGCTGAGAAGGCAAAACAAATGGGTTGCTTTGCTAAAGGCAGGGGAGAGAACAGAGATAAGGCCTTGATGGGAAACCCGGCTGAGATGCTAAGTAAGGAACCACCCTAAAAATAAACAAACTAAAAACTTCTGAAGAACTCCATACATCATATAAGCATTGCCTTTAAGAAAAAAAAAAGCTTTGATGACTTAATTATTGTGCCTAATACCATTAGAGACATGAGAATCTGCATTCTGCATCATCCAGTATTTCTCTTTTATAATTTAAGAGAAATTTCATGGTGGAATGTATGCAATCGAGGCATTGGAACAGAAATTTGTATGTACTAATTAACCTGCAGGAAGTCAGAAAACTGGTTGAGACAAAAGGAGTGAATTCTAGGGAAAAGCTTATCTGCGTCATCTACTGTGGCAAACAGTGAGCATCAGCCACAGAGCCACTGGAGAGCACTGCGCACGTCACAGCTGCCCTGCCTAGTCCTGCAGTCAGATACCACCCCACGAAGAAGAAAACCCATGGCGTTTTGCTATTCAGCCAGCTTTCAGCTCAGCACTCACCCTTCATCTGCCTAACAGCCACTTTTCACGTTAAGCTGTTCAGTAATTCAGGAAACGCAAAAAAAGGAGAAAGGCAAAGTCTGTGCCAAATGCTGGCTACGTGAGGTTACTGTTGGTACAAGCCCATATGCCACAGCAGCAGAGAACAAAGGCTATTATACAGCCTTGTTTTGCATGAAACCCATGTGCAATGCAGCCCAGAGGCAAGTGTTCCTGCTCACTCTGAAAGGACAAATAGCAGGTCTGTTGGGTTTGAGGGTTTGTATTACAGATTATTTGCTTTTTAAGACTTTAGCTGGTAAAATGCTTAGCAGAACACAGCAAGTGCCACAGAAAGCTGCCCGGAGCAGTTCTGAAAAAGCCCATCTGTCTGGAAACCCAACCTTCCTTCTTTGGTGTCTCTTCTCATTAACATAGGAAGAACTAGAGATGTACTTTGCTGAGTGTAATTAGAGCGCAGGGGGAATCAGACTGGGGAGTTCTTTGTTTCCACAAGGTCACCAACCTTAGCAGCCAACACTGCTCCAGGTTCTTAGCATGGTTTCAATAAAAGGCTTGAGGAGAGCACATGTACCTGTCAGTGCTTTCTTCACGTGGCAACTACCTGAACAAGGCTTAATGCATTGCAGCTTGAGAGAGGCTGGTCTCTAACACAGCACAGTAAGAGGGCAGGCTGGGTTCTCCCATTCCCTGCGGGATCAGTGTCAGAAGTGCAGATGCTGAAGCTCCAGAGAGCTGGCAGAGCTGGGAGCCTTCGCTCTCAGACGATGCAGTTCTGCAGTGAGGATCCTGGGGTGGTCTGGGAGACTTGCACCACAGCACAGGTCAGCAACAGCTTTGGAAAGTTGAAGCCAAATGTGAAGATAGCAAGAGATGATATATGTAGTCAAAGGCCCTGAAAGAAAGGGTGATGATCTCGAAGTCAAACACGGAACGTGATGGAAAAACAATAACAGATGCTTAATAAAATATGGGGGTAAGTAACATTCCCCTACTTCTTCAGTATCCGAAATGCACCAATTTCAAACTCTTGGTAAGAAGTACCAGCAGTACTGCCATGGTCAACAGAAGCCGTTACTGATACATGAAGTGTCCTTACCCAATGCCTGCGTTCTTCCAGCTCATTCTCCAACCCCTGCAAGCGCACAGAGAAATGAAAGTAGTCTGCTGTTTCACTACATTTACCTTTACTTTGTTCAGCTTCGTGCACAGAAACAGCACGGAGCAGGTTTCTCTCTTAGACCACCTTCAATGGAAAATATACCTCATCTCTGTTATTCCTCCGGACACATCCCCATGAGCCACTCATCTCTGAGGGCCCTGGCTCCCTCATCAACAGCATGGAGACAATCCTCACCCTAGGAAGCACTCCGTGACCCTGGGAAAAAGCATCTGCAGTGGTGGATGGAAATACACCAGACTGACACCAAAAGTACTGCAGACAAACGGCACGTAACCACTAGAGGGCATCAAGAAGAGATGCAGAAAGCAGCAATTAGATGCTACCTGGCCATCGCGAAGCAGGGATGGGCACACCAACCACACTGAACCTGCCATGGTCCACACAGCTCGTCAGGAAAAGCATCACTTACAGCTCTGCTACCCATGCTAAAAACATCACCACAGCTGTATCGATCGAAGGAGCAAACAGCAAATCTTCACATCTCACTTAGGTTAATCCTCCCTCCCCCCCCAACTCTGTCTGGCTTTGTTACTGTACAAACTAACACTCTTCGTCCACAAACAAAAAAAAAAAATATAGGTTTTTAAATTGCTCTTTAAAGAGCTGATTTACCTTTTGCCAGTATGGAGATCCAATCTAATTAAACAGGGGGAAAAAAAAAAAGGTTTAAAAGAAGCCAACATCCACATCAGTGCATTTTCAGGAGCTCAAGTGCAATGGTGTCACTACGAGCAATTCCAGGGGATGGCTGCATTCTCAGCAGGAGCTTTCTTGCATCGAGCTACAGCTCACCACTGACTGGAAACAAAAGGAACAGGTTAAAGTGGCTCAGCAAGGCGCTGTACAGCCGTGGCTGCAGACTAGCAGGAGAACTTGCTGGATTTATTCACAGTGCTGGGGCTGGACTCAGCCCATTCAGGCCCACCGAGCGTCAGAATTGCTAACTCATCTCTCCCTGCACAACAGGACAAAGCATCCTGTTCAAAACAACCCGATCCAATACACTGTGGGCACCGTAACGAAAGGCGAGGGAGAAAAATAAATCTGGAAACAAAAATCCAGAAAATGCTTCTCTCTACAATTCCATCAATTCAAAAAGATGCAGGGCAGCCGGGACAGACATCACCTTACAGGGCTGCCTTCAAAATCAGCTACCATTTCTGGGCCTGCCTCCGAAACAACATGCACACAGACTGCAAGGCTCAGCCTCCGCCAGGAGAATGACTGACACTTCTGCCTGAATTCTCATCCCACTTGCCTGCGAGTTGCCTGGCAGCAGCATCTTTGCAATGCAGAAGAGCCTGCGCTGCTGAGGACAGGCAGCACTGCAGGCGTCAGAGCTGTGCGCTGCCCACCTGCACCTGGCAGGTACCCATCGTGGCTGAGCTCCACCATCAGTCACAACAGATGCCAGCATCGCTTTGCCAACCTGGAGGAGGACACATACATGCAGAAAAGCAGCACGGCAGTCTGGACAGATTTGGAACAAGCCAGCGCTTCCTTGTGCTCCTACCAGCAAATCCCACTTGTGCCACAAATAAATAACTGCACGCTGAACTCATAACACAAACGACTCCATTTCCTCCTTTACATTTCAAGAAAAGTCGTGCCAGCATCCCACACTGAGGGATGGCAGGCCTTCCTCCAAACCGGCCACGTACATCCAATGCAGCAGGGCAAGGGAGCGGCCATGGCTCATGCGCACAGCAGGATGCAGCTCTCAACACACAGCCATCTTCCTGCTGAAGAAAGATACATGTTCAACACGACGGTAGCACGTGCAGGATATTATGCTCTGCTACAGTTGTGCATCTGTAGCATCCTACAAAACAGAAGGCCCCATCACTTTGGGCTCGCACTGCCCAGAAGTGTGTGCTATGGGAGAGTCAATGGCTTCACTTTTTACCAGACCTGTCTAACTGATGCGAAGAGTAGCAACCCAAATTCAGACCAACCTCCCTCAGAAACACTTTCTTCTATACAACAGCTGCCACATTAATGAGGTACATATTTTCCATGGCAGTTCGGTCATCATTCTTCTAGCTCACATTCCCACTGACAGCACAAAGCACCTGTGCCAAGGGAGAAAATTCAGGTGAAGACTTACAGCTCCAGTCTTCACACACAACAGATACTTTATAAGCAAACTGAGTTTAAATGGTCAAGTCAGCTGTTACCCTGCCAGTTTGTGGTTGAGTTCCTCCTGGATATCCTCACCAGCCTGCACAGTGCTGCCAAGGTATGTGAGCTGACTCGCCTCTCGTAGTTCCGTGCCTACAGACAAATGCTTCTGCTGGGAGTTCCTGGGATTCTCATTAATTTTTTTGCCCGTAGTTAATTATTAACTCTTTTTTTCTGTGAGGACGGACAATCTGTTTTTAATACCACATTCCTTGAGCCATCCTCCACTAATATTTCATCAGTGAAATTTAAATCTTGCAGAGTTCTGAGGCTGAGCTGTGCAATCCCCAGGTCATACCACGCTACGTTTTTCTCCTCATAATGAAGTCGCTGCCAATGTGAAACAGGAGAAGTGATAGTGCAGTTCTGACACTGCTCTGCCTTCCCCCTCAGAGGATCAAAAACCTCCTCTGAAGGGCAAACTCAAAGCATCCTCAGCTTTCCCAACTTTTAATAGCCTTTGCAAGACCTGGGGAGATCAGTTCTGCGTGAGCGCAACCACAGTCAGTTGAAAAGTTATGTATTTTCGTGAGCCAGCAGAACATCCCACCTTCTAATGTGCTGTAAGAACACTGAACAGGCGTGGAGAAGCCGTGTCCAGGCAGACACATAAGCAGGCCCAAGGACCGGAAGGCAGCACAGGTTGCATTCCCACCACTGCCAGTGACTCACACTGCCTGACTCTGCCATTCATTAAAGCAAGAGTGAAGTGGGGATAATAGCTATTTACTAAAAACAGAGGAGCGTGATTAGCTTTAATTAGCACCGTCAAGTGACTTGAGATTGTCAGGTACAAGATGTGGGAGAGCTAAGTCTTATTAATTACGTTACTTCCTGCAGCCTTAAGTGGCTCGGCCAGTCCAGCCACACTTCCGATGCGACGTCCTGCCCTGCTGAGGTTGCTCAGACAGGTCTGGCACAACCAGAACAAGGGAGCAATCAGCTCACGCACTGCAGGGCCGCTGCCGGGGCAGCATTTTCTCCTCCCACCGAGGCCGAACTACAGAAAGGCTTTGTTTCTGTAAGAAGAGGTCCAGGTGCTCAGCTGGCATCTCACCACCAGCAGCTGTGCTGATTTTCCAGATAAAGATGTGTCCTAAGGAAATGCAAAATCCTCAAGCGAGAGTAGGCACATCTCTTCTGCGGACCTGCCTTGGCTTCAGGAAGGAAAAGGAAACCTGTCCTTTGCCTTTTGTTACTGCCATTAGATCTAGAAGACAAGACCTCAGCATTAACAAACGACCTCAGCATTAACAAGCACAGAAAAGAGGGAACAAACTGAAGGGCTGGCTTACAGAACAGAAAGGAAGCCGTATGTTTTGCAGTGGTTTCAAAGTGATAAATCCACTCTGCTTTGCAACTCTGCCTCACACCTCACTAAATAGCTTCAAAGCAGCTAAGAGAAGTAACTCTCAATAACTCTCCATCTTTCTACTCAAAGCTCCCCTTTATCATCACTCACAAATTCCACTTTTCTGCAAATTCACAGCCGACCTCTAATGAAGACTCTGTTTAATTTCAAGCTAACAAAGCTTCGCCAGCTCAGCTCATGAGCAGAGCACAGTGAAGGCCTGGTTTTATTGACTTTTCATCAAGAGCCTTCAACGCACATGGCAGAAGGTAAGATCATGATGCAAGAACAATAAATAATGTTTTTCACTCCTCCGTAATGCTCGTATAGCACCACAAGATCAAGGAGCTCCCACTTTCTAAAAAGCTACACCAGAGTGACCAGTTCCTTAATTAAATTCCCTCTCAGCATCAGGTATTCATCCATGAGCATTTGAGGGAATGTGGAATTACAGGTAGCAACGCTGCCTTCTGCGGAGCAGCCCTGACTCAACTGCCCACACCAAGCAGCGAGGAAATCACTTAGTCAAGATCTGTGATCCAGAGGACACGAAGGAGATCAGTGACCAGCACAGTTTTGCCAGCTGTTCCAATATGGACACCATGACAGAGAACCTATCCTATCACAGAATGGCCCGGGTTGAAAAGGATCACAATGCTCATCAGTTCCAACCCCTGCTATGTGCAGGGTCACCAACCAGCAGCCCAGGCTGCCCAGAGCCACAGCCAGCCTGGCCTTGAATGCCTGCAGGGATGGGGCATCCACAGCCTCCTTGGGCAGCCTGGTCAGTGCGTCACCACCCTCTGGGTGAAAAACTTCTTACTAATATCCAACCTAAGCCTTTGGGAAAAGTTAAACAATGAAAATAATAATAAAAAAAGAAGTGCTGGACATCATCCCTATTACCAATGTTACCTTCAAAGCACCAAGGGCTCACTTTTAAATATCTGGGTTTGTTGTTTTTTTTTTTTTTTTTTCCCCCAGCAGGAGGAAGGGCTTAGGAAGCCAGCGAGAAAAGAACATCCTCTTAGCACTGCCATTACACAGCAAACAGCGTTTAAAGGAAACCAGAGGCGTGGATCCCATCACGATGAGGTCTTAAACAAAATAAACGGGGGTGCTCTGCAAGCACGAAGTCACCAAACACGTCCTATCCAGGCAGGGTCCTCTCACACACTGTCAACGCGGCTCCCAGCATCTGCTCTTTTCCCACCTCCTAACTCAGCAAAGGCCTCTCTGTGCTCCCCAGCCTAAGCTTTAAGTAACTGTAAACGCATTAGCAGAAAATCCTTATTGGGAGCACAGCCCCGGGAAGGCACTGCGTGAGCCCAGGCACGGCTCAGAGCCTTCCTCCCTCTGTATGCTCAGGCGGGGGTGACAGAGCAGCCAGGTCAGATTCAGCCGTAGGGGCAGAGGGCAAAACTTCTTTTCCTACATCGCTACAACTGCCTTCGCAACTGAAAAAAGAAATAAAATAGAATAATTACAATAAAAATACAGATTCTTTCGGATTCCAAATTCAACGCCGCAGCCTTAAGCTCCAGACCCGCGGCTCCTTCTGCCATCCCGGTGCTTCTGGAGCGAACCCAAAACCTCCCGTGGGAGAGCACCACACAACGCAGCGGCCCTTCGCGGGGTCCCCTCACAGCGCACCGGGGCCGGAACCCCTCCGAGCCCCCGCAGCCCTCGGCTCAGCACCACGGGCCTCACCCCGGGGCCCAGAGCACACCCGGGCTCCGGCGGTGCGCTCCCCTGCCCGACATCCACGCTCTCCCCCCTTTTTTTCCTCCCGCGCTCCTCTCCCGCCCCGCCGCCCCCCCCGGACCCTCACAGCGGGACGCGCGGCGCTGAGGCAGCGATGCCCGGCGGAGGGGCGGCCCCGCCGCGGTGAGGCACGGGAGGAAGACGGCTGTGGCGCAGCTCGACCCGCTCGGTTCCGCCGCCCCGCACCCGGCCTCAGCCCACCGCCCCGCCGCACTCACTCGCCGCGGCGCGGCCGCCTCGGAACGCGTCCCCAGCGCAGACGGAGCGCGGCCGCAGACGCGCACCAAGCAACCCCGCAGCGCCCTCCCCCTCCCACCGGCGTCCTCCCCTTATAAGAACGCCCGCCCTCCCCGTCGGCCAAGAGTGGCACCACCGCCGACCGATCGCCGCCCGCTGGCACATAGCAACAACCCGCCGATTGGTTAGACACGGCCGCAGCCCATTTTTTCTCCACCAATCGGAGCGCGGGGCAGAGGGGCGCTCCCGCCCCCCCGTCTCGGACACACACACACACACACACACACACACACAGACGCACGCAGCGCTCCCCCCGCCCCGCCGCCGTCGGCCTCGCGCAGGCAGCAGTTGGGCGGCGGCAGCCAATGGGAGCGGCGCTGGCGGTGCCGGCGTGCAGCGCGGAGGGGGAATAACAAACAGCGCCGCTTCCTCTTAAAGGCGCAGGCACGGCGGCTCCTCCCCGCCCCACAGCCCTGCGGCCTTCTAACGCCGATCAGTTAGCGTGATAAGCCTGGAAAAGGCCGATTATTCAGGAGGCGCGACGCTGCCTCCTCTGAAAAGACGTGTCCTTAATTAACGTTGCTATTTGATGTACCACGAAAGCACCGGGAGGAGAGAAAGCGCCATATCTCTCCTGCCGACTCGAGACTTTCAGTGCTGCGCCGTACTTACATCGGTAGCCATGAGATGCGTTAACAGCCCCCGTTAGCGCCCACAAATTCTGCTTGCAGCTGACGCTGCCGGCCCTGCGGATCGAGCTGCTTCCCTCGAGCACCTCAGCTGCTTCGGTTATACAACGAGGGCACCGCAAACCTTTTCAGACACCTCAAAGCGACGCTTCCATCTGTCAGCAGCGAAAGGTTTTGCCCCGCTCGCAGCACCAACGAACCCACAGGCGCCGCTCCCGCTACGCCGCACCCTCCGCAACCAGAGCGGAGCCTCCGGCAGCTGCCCGGCCCCGGTGGGCTCCCGCGGGGCTGCAGCGCCCCCTGGCGGTCTCCAGCGGTACTGCGGGGGCGGATGGGAGCGCTGGGACGCGAAGGGCAGCGCGGAGCCGCCGGGGAAGCCGCGTCCCGTCGGCCTGCCCAAATTCTTTCCAAGTTACTAAATGCTGCTGCTTACAAAAAGCCTGCTTCACCTCTTAGCTAATACAGAGCCTCGAGGCTCTGCAGTTAAGCTTGACCTTAATACCCGGCGCTAAACGTAAAGCAACGGCAACCCAGTAGGAAAGCCGCAGCTGTGCTCGGAGGAGCAAATATTCATGAGCCTATCACGAGGAAAAGCACTCTGGCATCAGTGCTGTGCTCAGAGCAGACCACCACCCAAGGACACACAGCCCTCACAGAGGTTTGCTGCCACGATGCTGCCCAGCAGCACCGACCACATTGAAAACACAGCTGGTTATTTGCCACCAGCAGCTCCCTCTCACCTATCAGAGCCCTTTAATACCCCATAATATGCTGATCACATTGGTTATTTTTCCCCATTTGCGATCAAGTTTATCTCCTACTGCTTCTGCCTTCAAACAGGTAAATCAGACAGGAGCTGAGCTCAGGGCTTTGTTGCTGAAGGCTCTGCATGCAGAAGGCAGGCTCACCTCCTCTGCAGGCTTTGCTCAGCCCCACGTAGTGGCAGATGCGACGGTTACTATGGGAAAACCAACATAAGTGCCAAATATAGTTGGGTGTATATAAGATACCTCCTTTTCCGAGCATCCATCCCGAGGCCACCACCAAGGTTTGGAAGGTTGCTACAGCCAAAGCACAGCATCACCACAGAAATCACACCCGGGACTCGCAAGGAAGCAGTATTTCGTTGTAGGTCTTTTATGAGCAAAGATATCTGAACGTGTCACATTTCAAGAGCATCACTCCTTCTTCACAAGAAAAGAAAAAAATCATCACAGATTTGCAGCTAGAGAGGTCCAAAACTGTTTCTGCAGATTAAAAGTGCATGGGATAACGAGCACTGTCCTTCATACAGAAAGTGTTTCGC
>PPHD01003033.1:0-33113 GCA_002909625.1 Bambusicola thoracicus
ATATTCCTCCTATATGCTCATAGGAAGTCAGTCAGTGATCAAGCGCACTGACACCTCTAGCTTTCCTTTGAGCCTCCCAACACAAGTGAGAAGCAAACTTGTAGCAGGAGGAGGAGGGATAAAGAGAAAATGTCAGCCATGAGAGTTGGTCCAATAAAGCTGGATATCACATCCAGATCAATTTCTAATGTTAGGCCCTTTCTGAGGCCATCGATCACAAAATATTATGTTGTCCAAACCAAAAATCTAGGAAGTGGCTAAATCCTGAGGACAATATGACACTGTTCTGGTCTGCACATAAAGCAATCATGCACACGAGAGCATCAGCCCATGTTGCTCATCATAGCCTCATCCCGTCTCACCACTGCTGGTACTCCAGAGCGGGCTACGATCAGCAGTAACTCCTGGGTCTGAGCACCTTCCCTTTTGCCATCTTTCAGAAAAGTGAGAGGGAGGCCACAAACTCTGCTATCCTTACCAGTAAATGGCAATAGAGCACTAACAATTTTGGGGCCCAGCTGATCTAGGTCAGACTGCAATAAATCAACAGGAGCAACAGGGAAGGCTTATTTATATGGCATTGTCTGTCATCTTCAGTTTGTCCCAAGCCAAAGCTACACAAACAGCTCATGATCAGAAGCCAGTGACAGACCATTACTCACAGACTGGCCCCTCTCAGCTCTGATGTTTGAACTCTTCATTCATCATCTGCTTCAGCAGCTCTTTTTGCTTAACTGGAGGAACACTTTGCCATGGGATGCTATCATAGCCAGAATTTGACAGCACTTGCACATGAGATCTTTGTATGAGCATTAGTAACATACTCAAGTCATTAAGGAGAAATAAAAAAATGACTGTTCTACATAGTGCTGACTGAGATGCCTCAAGTTAGAGACTTCCTCTTTCATCCTGGGGTAGCTTCATGCTTCCTGCAGGGTGAAAGTAAGCACACAAGGCAAACCAAAGCAGAGATGATATGCAGCAAGTTTGCACCTTACCTTACCCCACAGTAACACATTCATGTTGCCATATTCTTAGAAATAATTATATTTAATACCCCCACAGGAATTATTAATAATGCATGAAGAAGTCTAGAAGAAGTTTAAAATACAGTGATCTATTTCTCTGGTTTAATATGAGGAAAGCCTTTAGACTTGGTGTGACTTTTTGAAAGCAATGGCAGGTAGGTAAACGGTAAATATCTTAGTCCGATGTGGCGGCAGTATTCTGACATCCAAAGAACTGTGGCACTCGAGGCTTTTTTTTTTTTTCTTCCCAGAGACAAAAGCTATTCTTAATAAATTTCCTGCATGGATGCTCATTGGGAATCCACTTTGGAAGTGGGTTAAATTAATTTGCACTACAACACTTACATCCCAGAACAGCCTCCACACCGCAGAGGAACAGTGATCCATTTAAAATTCACACATAGGTTTCATACAAATTAATGACTCTGTATGAACTAATCATTTTTACTCAGCCACAGGAAGGAAAGACACACTTGTTTCCCTGCTTCAGCCCGGAGCTCTGCCCGCAGCAGCCTGGAGCTCCATACCCAGCCCCCCCTTTCCCCCCCCTCGGCTGCGGGTCATTGCGGGGCATGCCGAGCCAGCCTGGCTGGGGGATTTCCCTTAGCCCAGCAGTGCTCGGCTTCTTGGAAGCAGGAGCACATGACTGTGAGTGGAGAGACTGCTTACTGTCAGTGCAATTAAGTCTGTTGGTAACTGAAACTGCATCACGTAATTAAAGCAGCATGAAAAGCAACTCCCTGTAACGCGACGCCTAGGGCCTGGCTAGGGCCACAGGCCGGATTGAGCCGCGTTGTTGCAAGGGGCAGAGGCTGCACAAAACTTGGCCCTGGCACAAAGCCCCAGCTCTGGGCATGGAGCTGCAGGGACAACGGTGGCCCTGCTGCCTCGCAGGTAGGAGCTGTGCAACTGCCGCAGCATTGCTGGCCAAGACCTTTTTGTGGCGGTGCTACACCCAAATCTCAGCACGGCAAAGTCACTGGAATTCCTGAGAATGTGAACACACACACGCAGCCATTATTCTCTCCCAGACATGCACCAGCTCCACCAGCTGCATGCTCATGCCTGTACAGACACTCGCCTGCTGCCTCTCTATGCCCACGTACGGGCACAAGGTGCCACTCACCAGAAAACACGAGTCACACACGAGGTGTGGGGCTTTCTGCACTTGCAGGCTGACATTCCTTCCCCTCAGATGTGGGAATGCTATGTACATGTGCTTTCACTTTTGCATTCAGCTGACCTACTTTGTAAGTAGTCACTTGTAATTGTGTTGCTTTCCCAGCTGATTCTGAGTCCAGGCTTTCAAAAACAAAGCAGTTTCTTAATACTTCTGATGTCCCTCTGTGATGCCGCACATACACCATTTGTTATTCAGTAATTCCTATTACAGAAACTTGCTGTTCTCATCGCACTGATCCTTGACATCACTGCTGGCCAGGATCCTGATTGTGATGAAAAAAGAATTGTCAGTGTGCTTGCAGGCATTCACATTATCACCAGCAATGCAGGGTGGGGAAATCCAAAATATACTCAAACACATAATGAATGGATCATTCCTTTCAATACGGCATGCTTTTCATCCACCAAACAGTATGTGCAGTGAACTGGTCACATAAGCGGTTTACCTTCAGTATGTCCAATATTTAAGTTATAATGAATAGTAAATGAGCTACTAATGAATTGAACATGCAGCTTGCCTGGTCACAGTGACTGCCATAGCTTGGAGCACTGAGACATTCCAGTGAAACTCCAGCACAATCATCTGGGAAGAAGAAAAAGGAAACACATCTATTCAGCTGTGTATTGTGTATTGTTCAGATCTGGCAGTGCTAACAGGAAATGGGAAGAAGAGCCTTAATTTTCAAGTAGTGTTTCCCAAACCATTTGAGAATCTATGACTCTTGGAGTGTAGGCAAATTTACATAGCGATTCGTCAGTGGTAGTGCTTCAAAGGCAGCATCTGTGTGAGTAAGCCTCATATTTGCATGTGCAAACAGCACTAGCACATACAAAACGCAGGCCTAAGTTTTTCAGAAATGCATGCATGCTTTTATGCAGCTAGTATGTACATAAATTGCTGATTGTAGTTCTATATTAAAGGTATGCACCAACCCTTTTAATTTGTATAGGGATCACTGTTTAATTACCTGAGCTATGCTATAATCTAACTTCAAGAAAATTTGTGCTATAACAGTACACATAGGTGTCTAAACACTTATGTATATACTCCTTGTAAACAGCAATATTAGCTGATGTATACAGCATATGA
Source organism: Bambusicola thoracicus (assembly GCA_002909625.1). Classification (NCBI taxonomy): domain Eukaryota; kingdom Metazoa; phylum Chordata; class Aves; order Galliformes; family Phasianidae; genus Bambusicola; species Bambusicola thoracicus. Next base: position 3,301 of record PPHD01003033.1, read on the forward strand.
AAAAACAGTAAGTCTAGGATTTGCATAGTGTTACATACAAAAATTGTAAGAGTATCCCCATTTTATTTTATTCTTTTGTACGGTGAAATTAAAGCTGAGGTACAGCTGGCATCTTTCCTGGCTGGGAAAACATCTTTCCAGTTCTGCGTGACAGCCCCTACCTCCAGTCACATACACACAGATTAAGAAGAGAAGCAGTAAGGCTTGCACTGAAAAGAAAGGGCATTTCTGTACTTTCTTGGGACCCCTAACAGCTTTGTGATCATACAAAAACCCAGTAATTCTGTGTGTTACGCTCACTAAGGCTGAAGTTAGATCACTTATTTTAAGGGATGACAGCGATCCGCCCAAACCACAGTGATGAAACAGTCCTTTATGTTAACCACTGTTATTGATGCTCACTCATCCAAATATTGAATCCAATCACTTTCCAATCACTTTCTTTATGATAATCTTTTTTCCTTCTCAGCTGAGCGCTCACAAACATCTAAGATGTTTCCTAACACCTCTGCAAAGTCATCATGGAAAACGTTCTCAGCCCGTTCTCAGCACAGAGAGGTAAGAATGGGCTCATGATCCAGCCCTATAGTTCCCAGGTGGCTGCTTCTCTCTTAATGCTCTTTGTGGGCTTTTCAGGAACTGTAGGGGAAGGCTTCCGTCCCAGAACTAGTTATATAGTGCATACTTCTGAAACACAAGAAAAATGTCTTTTCCATGCCAGTCAGCAATAAACCACAGCAAGACTGATGCAGCCTCCTGCTGCAACTCCACACCCAGCAGCTCTGACATCCCCTCACTCAAGCACCTCTGCTATTGAGCAATGGATGGTTAGTGTGGAAAATAATTCTTTCTTAACTCTAGCAGCTGAACTCTTTGCACTCTGCAGCATGAGACTGGATCATGCTGTTCATTACCTTATCTTCCTCAACTACATGTTACTAATGGTCTAAAAATTAGCCAGGCCTTCTGTAAAAATCCACCCACTCAGCCAGTACTTTTGACTCAGTTGAATGGCAGTGTTAGGGCTGACACATTTGAAAACCCCATTTATCTTCCCAGTGCAAAAACAAAGCACATGCTTACAGAACCATCACGCACAACAGAGATCTGTTCAACAGCTGGGACTCTTAACACCATTATAATACGTGCAAATAATTTAAATACATGCCTAGGTGCATTGGAGGATATATTCCAGTCTCTGACACCTGTGACAACTTAACTGTGTGAGATGCTGAGCACTGCCAGTGTAAAAGCTCAGCCCTATGGACTTTACTGTGAGATAAGGATGGCCTGTGTTCTAGCAGAATGCAAGGATTATCTCTTTTTTCCCCCTAAAACTCTAAACTACATGTAAGTTCATTTCAAACCACTGCCCTTCAGCTTCAACAGATTCCCTGACACAGGGTAGGGAACTTAAGCAAAGCATAATACTCCATTCTCTGTAAAAAATTGGGATTGTTTTTCAGATCCAGAAGCTAAAACATCACCTATGATACTGGCAATACAATGCAGAAAGAACTTCAATGAATTGCTGTATTCTACAGAATTAAATAAAGAAAGCATCTAAGAAGCCAAAGGAGCTTTTACATCATTTGTCTTGACAGTGGTTCTCCAGGTTTATTCCCAGCTCCATTTGAAACTTATGGTGACAAATGTGGCAGGAAAAAATTGACTTTGGATCTGATATTCATAGCACTTGGAAAGCTCAAACATCTGGGACAAAAATGCAACAGTGCATAAAGTAATTTCAGGCAAAAGTATGGTTGCAGCAGTTACCACAAATTGAGTACACATACACAGCTTGAACATCTAGAGTTGGAAAGGCTTTACTCACTCAGGGGACTGCATGAAGAAGTGATTTATATGCAAGAAGGTCTTGGGGTCCAGCTGCTGTGTGCAAAGACATCACCTGAAACATCTCCTCATACACAAGAGATTTCTCTGCTCAGGTATAAGGTTCCTGTTGACGGTAGGCAGCTGGATATCAGACTTGGTCTAAGTCTTCAGCTTCCCTAGCTAGGCAGTGCTTTTCTCTTCTACTGCTCTTGGCTATGGGCAGAAAGGAGTCTACCCCTTTCTATCTTTTTGTTTGAAGTGAAGTTACTGCCTTATTAGACTCTCATTTAACAAAAATAACAGTCTTAATAGGCTGAAAAACTGGTCTCTGGAATTGCCCTCAGGCCTCAGGGTAAGTCACTGAAGAGGAATGGGTCCTCAGATTGCTTCACTTGGGACATAGATACCCGTCATTAGCTGATGCTGAACAACACCCAGAACTGCTGTATGACTGATGAAGACGTAGGATATGGTAGGTGAGGGAAAGGGCAGGGCCTGTGCTGCCTGGGCAGGGCGTTGGTTGGCCCTTACTGATTTCCTGTAACCAAAAGGGCTGCACTTCTGCTTTCCTTCTTGTGGCTTTTGTCTAACAGGAAAGCTGCCTTTATGCCTTCTTTGGACACTGAACATACGCCAGTTGCATAAACTTTAGGGATACCTCTAGTACCTCAGTCTGCCCCCTTCCATGTTAGATGTTTGCTCATTGCCTCTTTCCTTCCTCTTCTTCACTTCCTTGCTCTTGCAAACACTAATTGAATGGGGAAAGTGTCCAGAAAGGAACTTCAGACAGGGAAGCATCCAATGGTCCTTCTGCTATGGGTAACATTTACGGAACCTTCTGTTAATCAAAGATGATATTTCTTAGTGCAGTGTCATACATCCCCTGTTGCTGCTTGTTACTTAATCTTGACTTCCTCAAATGGCACCCAGAACTGGGTAACAGCTTTCCTGAAGGGGAAAAGAGCAAGGAAAGATAGCATTTCAATGATAAAAATGAAAAACTTCAGTTTATCAACAGGAGCTCTGACTTATGTCCACTGATGATAGAAGCAGTTGACTTGGTTCTAGTGCATGTAAAACGGACGCAGCAGAACTAGCTGAATATTGCAGAAATTCAAACCATTCGTAGTATTTATCCCTCTTTCTATCTGCCTTCCTTCCTGAGCTCACTAGAAATTAACAGGCAAACAATTAATTGATGTCATTTACTGCCAAAAGCAACCATTTTTGTTCATTTCCATGTTTGGACATTCAACTCGATGGAGAGTATCAGCCAACTATGAGATGAGTAACTTTATCCCAAAAAGCTCCACTGAGAACAGGCTTGGTAGCCTGCTTCTTATCGCTGACGCGTTATTAGGTTATTAAGGAGCTGTAAACATCTGACATTCTTTGTGCTCCTGGATGGTGATTAAAACTTTCCAAAAGTGCTTCGACTTGCAGCATGTTATTAGTTCATACAAGTGCTATGTACAGGTACAGATTTTCCTGATCCACTGGGAATAGAGAAGGAAATTCCAGAACTTTCCAGTGTGACGAAAGCATCAAAGGTAGGACAGAAAGTTGCCTATGAATTTTGAACAAATGTGACAGCAAACGTTGGAAGAAGGATCATTCTGCAGAGCTACATCCTTAGTGGGCTTTAAGGAAGTGGGGCAAGTACATCTTTACTCTCAGGAGGAGCATGGAAAGTGAAGTATTGAAGGCATCTCTTCTTGATATTGACAGTAGTAATCTCAGCTATGTAGAACAGCCCCTGCGTTGCCAGCAGCTCTAGTTAGAAAAGGGAAGCATTAAAAATCGCACAGCTTATGGTTTCTTGTGCTTATTCATCGCAGACATCTTCCCAACCTCCAGAATTTACAGTCTTATAATGGTTTTCATTAGCAGTCTTGGGAATAGCACTTTGTACAGAAGCCAAAGCCCTAGCAGAATAAAATACGCCTTACCAACAAGACTGAATATGAAGTACCCCTACAAGCCAGACACATCTCAGAGCAGCTGCTTGTTGTTTTTCCTTGGCATGTGTTTTTTTGGATATGAGACACCTTCATCTTCCTAAACCCCAAACAGACAGAAGAACAGAACACGCTGTGCCTGTTGTGGGCCAAATACTCTGCTAACATAAATCAGACTCTTCTGTTCAAATCAGTATAGACGTTGTGTCTGATACTGACTGGGATTATGACCTCTTACACCAGCCTCTCACACATCTAAGACATGGGTTACATTAACAGATATCACTTTGCCTCACAAAATAACAGAGCTCTAAAAACAAAGAGCTCATGCTCTACAAGGAGGCAGTATCTGTCAGTTAGTGAGGATACTACACAAGGGTCTGTGGATTTTGTGGATTCTTAAATCATTATTTTAGATTTAGAACAGATTTTCCTAATGTTCAAGACCCTGGGGAGACAACAGTTGGCAATATAACTTGGAATCTCATAAAATGAATCCTCCATACATGTATGTCTCACTGAGATTAACTTTGACTCAACTTCACTCAACTTCAGTATAAAGGTTTCTTGGATTTAAGGATAGAGTGCAGATATGTACTTGTTATATTCCTGTTGGTCAAAGAGGAAGCTGTCAGATCATTTGCATTTTTATTACAGCTTTTGAAAACACTGAGATCTTACTGAAACAGAAGCCAGGTCTCACTTTCAGCAACTGACACTCATGCTGCCAAGAATATGAAAGGAAAGATCTATTATTGATGACAGATACAAGATCTAACATCTTTTAGCCTAGAAAACAGGCCGGAATAAATAGGAAGGAGTCATCTTGTTCATCCCAGCAGCAAAAACATTTGCTTAACACTTAGCAGGTAAAATAGAAATCAGTCTTTGTAGAGAGTTTTCCATACCACATGTATGCCGCTGAAACAAAGCACATAAAATACTCAAGTAAACATGTCAAACCATTCGCAGGCTCTGCTGCCATTTGCTTGTAGCCTTGAACCTAAGAATCTAGTTTGTTTAGAGAGGAAATGTTGACAAGGGCACTGGGATTTATTCCCTGCTTACTGTTGTGGTTTAACCCAGCAGGTGGCTGAGCACCACAAAGTGTTTGCCCACTCTTTTCCCTTCCCAGTGGGATAGGTGAGAAAACTGGGGAAAAAAAAAGTAGAATTTATGGGTTAAGATAAAACTATTTACTGAGATAGAGAAAAGGAAGAGGATCATAGTTATGACTATAGATATATATATATATGAATATATATAACAAGTGATGCACAAGCAATTACTCAGCACCCCCTGGTCGATGCCCAGCTAGCTCCTCAGTGAGCAGAAGAGAGCGAGATGAACACCCACTGCCTTCAAAACTCCTTCAGCATGATGTCATACAGTATGGAATATCCCTCTGGCAGGTTTAAGTCAGCTGTCCTGGTTCTGTTCCTTCCCAGCTCCTTAGGCCCTTTGTTGACCATGGCCTTGGCTCTGTACAGCACTGCTTAGCAGCAACTATCAACATCGGCGTGTTGTCAACATCGTTCTCCTAGAACCAAAACATGGCAAAACACCAGACACTCCAAAGAGAACAATTCCATCCCAGCTGAAACTAAGACATTTATTTTAAAAAAGGACTATTAACTTATACCTGATGAGCAAATAGATTGATCTTGCATTACCAGAACATTTGCCGAATAGTACACACAGCTGGGCAGCACATTCCTTTTACCATACTGTGAATGCAGCACAGGATACAAAACTGAGCAAAATTTCACTTATACAACTGGTGGTTAACTCTGTGCCAGCAGTAATTAGCTTCTGTAAAGAGTTTATAACAAGAAACCACAAAACAGTTTTATTCTGACGAAACTGATGGGAAAAACCCATTTGCGTCTGTCCATGGGGTGTAAGCTCCAAGGCTTGGCAGGAGAATTGAGACACAGACTTCCAGGCCAACGGCAAAAAAAATTCTTCACTGCAATAAAGAACAGCTTCCTTTTTAATAATTATTTGTGTAACAACAGCATCTCTAGCCCTAGTCAAGGATGAGGGCTCCTGGTACTAAGAATGAAACACCTAAATATAGGTAGAACCTTGCTCTCAAGCACGCATGGTCTAGTGCCCTGATTTAACGAACACTTAAGCTAAATCCTTATTACATTTATGCTAAGGGGATTGCTGTCAAAATTAGGTGAAATGTTACGGAATCAGAGTCTTAATTATTAGTTTTAAATGGTGCTAATTAACAGTATTGACCCTAAAAGAGCAGTGAGTATATGCTTAACTGCACAAGTTGGACAAAGTAATTTTGGTGTGATTACATCCATTTGTAAACTAGAGAAACTGTTGCCAGTTTGTAGCATAAAGGCTTGCATTAACATCTACAGTGTGTTGGAATAGGCATTCTGTTCTGTCCTTCTTCTGGTAGCACACAGAAGCTAACTGCATTAAGTCCTGGGCAAATACCGAGCTGCTCATCTTACAGTGGAACCAGATAAAGGAAAAGAAGTGAAAAGATTCACAAAGTTAACTTTATCTAGCTACCTGTGGCTGCATGCCAGATCACCAGTATCATAGTTGTAATTAAAACACATCAATAGATGATACCTCCTCCCCTCCCAAAAAAATAAAGACTATTGAATAAAAAATATAATCTGGGTTTCTTCAAGAAAGTCTACAGAAAAAGAAGGTCTTGCCAGACTTAGGGAGGAGAGCTCAAAAGTGCACTGGATAAAGCAGTGTCAACACTAACAAGACCGGAAATTCCCAGTAGAGGAAGCCACTCCAGGAAGAGACCATGACTGAGCTGAACATGGGGAGAAATTGGGCATTGAACAAGCAGTGTGCTCCTGCCCTGCCTGTGCTAGATGCAGGGCTGATGCAGCCAGCTTTGGTGGGGTGCTGCCTCAGAACTTGTTATGGGGGGTAGCAGTGGAACTGCATTGCCACTGCCTTCAAGAAATCATGTTTGTAGAATTTGTGCCCTTTTGGCCTGATAGTCTGACAATTTACGTTGTCTTTTGTATAAGGTGCTGTGCTGACCAATCATCAGGCAAAACTCCAGCCCTGCCTTCTGCTACCGCAACCCACCTCTTTTGCTGGCAGGGCAGCATCTACTAATTCCACAGATTTAGCTGATCTCCTAATTTCACAGAATGAGTCCTGACATTCTACAAAAGAAAAATCTTAAACGAAATGTGTAATTAGACATACCTTTGGATACATGCATTTTTCTTAATGCAAAAAAAGAAAAAAAGAAAAAAGAAAAAAAAAGAAGAAAAAAAAAAAGGAAGTGGGCATGGTAAAGTAAGTATTTTATTAACTATATGGGAGATGTGGGTTCAGTATTCGGTTTTTCCTGACCAAGCTCTATCACCAGCTCTGTCATCACATTCAAATTATTACCCCTCCTTCTCCTTTTGTTTCTCCTCTCACTGTTTCATTCATTTATGCTGTAGTTTCTCTTGACTTGTTTTCAATAGTACATAGCAACCGGGTCCCAGACTCACTCTGGGATTTTGTGCACAACTGCAGTAGAAATAAGCAGTAATTCAAATCTGTACTGTTGTTCCTTGGCATAAATGCACTCCCTGCCAATTTAACTAAGGAAGAAAAAAGAGCTTTTTTTCCTATAGTCCTGTGTATCTGAGAGAGGAGCAGCTGATTAGATCGCTGGGTTCTGTACCAGTGCTCTGAGCAGAAAGTTTAGAATTCAGAAATACTGCTGATGACCTGTACCCGTGTTGACGGGAAAGCCAGCTCACTCTTGTGCTTCTATAGACCATCACAACCAGCACATCACAGTCTTTCAAAATTTGTTAATGCTGCAAATCTACTCCTGGTTTACACATTTTCTGTCCAACACCTGCAACAGCCCTAAAAATATAATCTTAGAAGTGACTTTATGTGACAGCAATGAAAGAAAGACTAGCTGTGGGCTATTAGTCATCGGCTTGTTGCTATCTGATTTTATTAATAAGAAGTGGCATTGGCACCTTGTTCTGAAACCACTGGAAAGTCATTAACTTTGGCTCCAAAACCAAAACCTTCTGCATTCTCTTTTAACATCAGCCAGGAGTTTGTGATTAAAAAGATGTATAACTGAAAAAGACCTAACAGGAAGGTGAAGAGAACCTCTAACCAATTTAATCCTGAGCTTTATTCAATTGAGAAAATAAAACAGAAAAGCTTTAGGCTCTATCTTTAGCTGGTTCTAAACAAGGTGCCATTAAATCTGGTCCCAGTAAGTGTCGCAAGAAAGCCGATGAGGAGAAGAGGGTAAAAAACATCAAATAGCTGAGTTCCTGAAGGTATGGAAGAGATTTCTCACTGCATCTTCAGTTTCCAAGGGTCATTGAATGTTCTCTGTCTGCACCTGCTGAGGGCATTCTGACCTTGGAGAGGGAGCATCTTCAGGAAAAGCATTATGCTCAGCTCCTGGGAGGGCCCATTTTTCCTGTCACAGAAGCACCAGGGTTAGCTCAGGGGAACAGGATCATCCTGCATCATTCTGGGAGGCTCCTCATCCTCAGAGAGAGGGAGGAATCAGCCCTCTGCCTGCCAATAACCTCCTGCAGCCTGGATGGATGGATGGATGGAATATAATACAGTGCAGAGGAAGCAGTCCAAGAGGTCTCTAGAGTGCGTGGAAGATAGCTTCCTTACACAGCTGGTACGAGAGACTAACAGGGGTGGTGCCCTGCTAGACCTGCTCCTCACTAACAGAGAAGGACTGGTGGGAGATGTGAAGGTTGGGGACTGTCTTGGGCAGAGCGACCATGAAATTGTGGAATTCTTTATTCTTGGAGATGTCAGAAGGGTGACTGGCAAAACCGCTATCTTGAATTTCCAGAGGGCGGAGTTGTAGCATGGATTCAGGATGCTTGTTGCAGGGGTCCCTTGGGAGTCGCTCCTTAAGGGTAAAGGGGTCCAGGAAGCCCGGACAATCCTCAAGATGGACATCTTAAAGGCACAAGAACAGGCTGTCCCTGAATGCCATAAGGCAAGCCTTAGGGGAAGAAGAACGGTGTGGATGAACCCTCAGTTGTATGCCTGGCAGGAAACAAAAATTAGCTCTATTGCAAATGACTCCCATTCCCAAGGGGCTGCAGAGAAACATCTCACAGCTTATTGGGCATCTATGTGACATGTTGGCATTCAGAAGTGGATGAATATTTGCACTTCCTCTAAGATCAGCTATATACTAAAACATTTGATGGAATACAAATCCCAGCTGCAAGTTCTTTATTACATTTCTGTGTTAGTAAAAGGTCTAGTAAACACAGATACATTGAGATAAAAATACTTTGCAAGCAGAACTTTATTTGCTTTGCAAGGCACAATAGACTACAAATCTTACTGCCTGTAACATTCTTTTGTTGGAACAAGTCTGCTATAGATTTCTGGGGAAATAATGAAAACAACAGGTTTGAAATCCACAAGATATAATGTATATTCCTATTCTCTGATAGTTGAATTGATTTTTTCCACAGTTTGGTTAGCAGAGCTGATATGATGTGGACAGAGATACAAGAACATCATGCTTAACAATTCTGTCACAAAGTAAGTTCTGGTTTATATTGATATTTAAAACAAAGTTGGTCTTGTTTATTATGCCTCATCACTTCTATCTCTTACATTCACAATGAGTTCTGTATTTGCAGAATGACAGGAATTGCTCTTTGGATAACTTCTCTTTACTTCCTTGATCGTCTGAATTTACAGACATAGAGAAAACAAGAGCAGTATGGAAGGATGAGAATCAGGGAATAAGGAACTGTAGACTTCCACATTCTGACTTGACTCTTCTGTTCCTCAGTAGGTTTCAAAACATGTAAGGGTTAAGACAAGCCTAGGCCAAACTGGTTATCAATCTGGGTCAACCTTGCAACTGCTGTCTCAGTGGATGCCCCAGGTCTGAGCTACATAGTCATCAAAAACTGCCCTCTGAGCTTTGCAGTGTTTAACACTGGTGACTAATATAACTTCAGTGATAATTTCAAACTCAGTCCCAATTGTAAGTTGAGACCAAAGCCGCTACCATCATCCCCTTCCTTCAGTTCCTCTGTCTGAGGAGATCCTCTGTCCATTCACCATGACGGCAGTTCTTTTTTCTAAATACAAACACTCCTTTAGGCCTCTCTCCTCAGTCATTTTGTCACATCACAGCTGATCTTTGTATTTCTTTCTGCAATTCTCGTCCAAATGTGGGGGCAGACACTGCTGGAAATTGCACAGCTTGGTTTTCCCAGGAGTGAGGATCCATGCCAGGACATCTCCTCTCTGCTTCCTGTCTATGCAGCCTAGCACTAGGCCAGTTCTGCATGATACTTTCCCTACGTGTTTAGCTTAGTGTTTTGGAACAGGTGGAGAAGAGGTTGACTCAGTTCATCCCTCTTAGTTTACGCTGAACTGACTGTCAGTGCAGACTATGTGAACTCACTCAGTACACTGACCTCTAGTTCTATAGTTTGGTGGCTTCCAGTGAATTTCCAATAACCACTCAGAAAACACCTCTGCACTCTTCATGGCTTTGAGATCCTCACTTTTTTTTCTCTACTACCTCCATTATTTTACACTCTCTTCATAAAGGGGACTTATTCTGCTATACTTGTCTAGTAACAAAATGAGTGCATTTCTAGCATTAATTAACTCTAAGTATTTATAATCACCTGGAACACAATCTTCAGCATTTTAAGTAAAGCAAAGTGGCAGTTACCTTTGAGCTACAAGTTACAGAACTGTCACTCTGCTACAAAAGCTGTATCCATGAATGACTGAAAAATCTGGGTTGTCAACTTACTGCTAGCATCAGTTGCAGTAATGGCAGTGACATTTTAGAACACCAGACACAGTTGGTAAGTTACTATTTTAGAGCAGATGTATAAGTTCAGCACACTTTCATCAAAAGCAGAACATGCACTGAGCAAACTGGAACTTGATGTCAGCAGTAAACATTTGTACAATCAATACAAACATGCAACATGAGAGAGTTCCGTGTCATTCCTTTGGTAACCTAGCACCAGGCTAGGGGTAAGCAATTGTCTCACATTAGATTAGCTTTCTTGACTTAAGAGACAAATTCATCAGAAAAAAAAGAAAAAAAAAAAGCCCATGTGTGCAAGTCAGAGACAAACAGTGACCTTACCATACGTGATATCTGTTAGGCAGAATCTTTTATGCTGGTTAAAGAACTAAATGGCTCACAGGCAATGTCTTTGACAACCTTACAAGCTTCAAAATACAGGGACGGGGAAATGTAAGGGAGTATGAAATCTGCTCAGCCCCGTGTTAAGCTCATAGCTGTGGGTTTTAGAGCTGGGAACACTCAAGAACATTTTTGCTTGGTTACAGCACACCAAAGGACAGAAGCAACTGAGGCAAAGAACAGAAACAAACAGCAGTCATAGAAGCCGTGGCATGAAACAGTTAAAAATACTTGACTTGTGTATTTTCAAGAATTGAAGGACTAGCTGTGAAAAGCTCTACTGACTTCCAGGGAACCAGGCTGTAAACAACACAGAGAACTGAAGATGAGGACAGTGTAATATATCTGACGGGTACAAATATTCCACATGGCCAGCATCAGGCGAGGTGCTTGTCAAAAAGGCATCTGCAGCTGTTCCCTTTTCGGGCTGTTTACTCTGCAGGAGGATTTACCATCTGTGCAGAAAAACAATACACACACCAGAAATCAGTGTCTGTCAGATGAAGCCTAGTCTCGTGGCTACGGCACAGGACAAGCAGTCAGGAGGTTTGGATTCTATTTATTGCTCTCCTGGTGACTCCCAGAGCAAATAAGGGGAAATCACTTTGCTGCTTTCTGCCGTGTTTTCCTCCAACATACTACTTTACCAAATTAGTGGTATGAACACCAATTCTTTGTATTTATAAAGTGTTTTTTGTTCTTCAGATTGTAATGCTAAAGCAGAACTGAACAAGATGTATTTCCACACCACTTCTAAAGCTTCAGGAATAACAGTTCAACCTTTCTACTGTAGCAAAATAAAAGGTCATAGAATCATCAAATGCAGCCCCCGGCTCCACACAGGACTATCCAAAATCCAAACCCCATGTCTGAGAGTGGCGTCCAAACTCTCCTAGAACTCCGGCAGCTCGAGGCTGTGAGCATTACCCTGGGGAGCCTGTTCCGTGCCTGAACACCTTCCAATTGCCTGTAAAGTATATCACAAAAGACTCAAAACCAGTCCAGGAGTCACTGCGCTCATCTCTCCTCCAAACTTAGTATACTAAAGAAGTGATCTTTTAGAGACTGTGGCAATGAGAACACCAGAAATATTTGACAAAAGAGAAAGATCAAATTTGTTCAGAAGTGAGCCAATGCAAAAGACCACAAATGTGGGGAATTTGGATATTCTGCTCTGATTTTGTTTTATCTTCTAATTGAGATTGTCAATTAATGTCATTGAAAGGTCAAATTATTCTTTGTTCAGAATGCACAGTTCACAGCACCATGCTTTGAAAGCTCAGTAACTTCACAAACTGTGCCAGCAGAGATATTTAACATTGAGCTCCTGTTTGCTTAAATGTTTCATGAGCTTCTTGGTTTGCCCTTACTCTGGGATTAGCCCTGAGTCTGTATGAAAGCAGATCACATTGGGGTTTTAACTGAGAACACTTTTAAAAAGCTTAACATCATAAAATAGTTATGATTCAGGCTCTAAATAAAAATATGTAATAATGATCCATGGTTTCTGGAGCAAGACTGAGTAAGTAGGATAAGTACTGTTGTCAGTTCCACTGCTATATTTTGGAGGGATATATGCTGAGTTATGCTCCTCTGTGGCACTTCAAAAAGGCTTTGTTGCACTAAAATTACTGTGGCTGCCGACGTACTGTAATATTGTAATTAATATTTCCTGAAAGTTCTGACACCCACTGAATAACTGCACGATCAGTCCTACTCCTTTACTATCTCAGTGCAGATGACAGTTTGCATAAGGAAAACAATCCAGCCATTTTTATGTTTCCTTTTAATTCTTCTGTTGCTATTGAGCCGTAAACAATCTTTTTTTGTTTTGTTTTTAATGCTCTGTAATGAGTCACTAGCTTAGTTAACTTAATTTTATTGTAATTGTTATCTTTTCATTCTTGTTTTTTTCCAGTCAGTTACTCATAAGACCACAAGATATAAACAGGACACTCTTGCTTGGACAACTTCTGAGGGTAATTTTTTTCACCACTGCCCAAATTCAGAGCAAGTTACCAGATGGTCCTCACTTCCACAGAACTTTCACTTCAGTCGATATATATATTTTACCATGTCACATTTTTGTTGATCTCTACATCTTCCAGCTGAAAGAGATCTGCCTGTCTGGTTTGGATATTTTCTGGAAGTTTTCTTGGGCTTTCCTTCCACGTCTGATCTAAATCTTTCCATGGAAGTTTTAGTGACAGAAAATAAAGTTAACTTTTATATAATTTCTTCTGCAGCAAATACTTTTTTAGACTTTTGCTTGCTATACTTCTCTTTAACTTGATTTCCAAAGGAAAGGGGATTTATGTGGTTTTGCTATGCTTGCGTATGTCACACACGTGTCTTTATCCATCAGTCTTTTATAATTTTCTACTATAACTTTCCACTAAATCTGATAGAAAGACAGAGGTCTAAATTTTGTTAAGACTGTATGTATCACTGTAGTAGCCAGAGATTTTATTATTGAAGAGAAAAGCTTCTGTGGAAGTGACCTTATATTCAATACCACCGAAAACAGATGAGAGAGAAGAGCAACAGGAAAATTTTCCAGTGGAGGTTGCACCCATGGTGCACCATGAAAATACACACTGAAAGACGTATGGGCATAGAAACGCAACATCCATTAGTTTTGCTTCTTTTTGTACTTTGCTTCCTATGAGACTATGTTTATATGAGACTGACTGTTTATCAGTGTGCAATAAAACTGGTTGAAATTTTGGACCAAATAAATTCTTTAATACTTTCGTTTAAGATGCTGCTTTAAAACTCTTATATGTACCCACAGAACTAGCAGACTTTAAAAACTTACAAAGATTAAACATCTTTTGCATGGCTCTTTGCAGTTTTTACATGAAGTTCATGGAGTATTTTGTAGTAGTATGCACCACAGAATCTCAACAGTCTATGCAAATAATGTCCATTAGACTAAGTTATTGATACAGATGCCACCGAACTGCTGTAGGTGCTAACCATTGTCCGGCAGCATTAAAGAGTTTGGGTACGCCATGCTTTGAAAAGCATGAAATGCTTTTAATGCTTCCCCATTTTTAATGGGGAACTTTGGAGAAGTCATGAGGAGTGATGATGAATTTTAGGCACAGGCTTTGGCAAATTCCAGGTGCTGTGGAAGAGCCTTGGAGATTAATAATATAGTGATTTTCTCTGAGTCAACATTGAGCTGGCCACCTCCTCACAGCAGGAGGTACAAGGATGCTTGGAATGCCACCCATAGGAGAAGAGGTCAAGCTGAACTTCTAACCAGTGTGATCATTGAAAAATCTGTGGCTGCTTTTGCAAGAGTTAACACCAGTTAACTGAAGTCAGATTCCAGCTTGGGTAATTCCATTCTGCCTCTCTAAAATTCCCCTTTTATTTCAAACAGATGCAATATTTTTTCACTTCCTTCATTAACGACTGCCAAGCAGTTTTGTATGTTTTGTTGAGTACTTGCTGTGTTTTACCCCAAATGTAGCTACAGTATGCAGTGAATGTCCCAGCGCAGTGCTTTGGTGCACTCAGTACTATTTGTGGGAAAAATTCATATGCAGAACTGCTAAACATACACATACAGCTTGTAGCAAACAACCACCAAAAGACAGCACTCAAAGGATTTTGTCTCATGATGAGATCTACAGAGTATGAAGCAGAAGACCTAACCTTGAGTTTTAGCTCTACTACTTATCTCCAACAGCAACGTGGTTGTGTTCATTCACGATCTATAAGGCTCAAAAAACACCATAATTTTACTTTGGAATAAGTTCTTTGGACCCTTAATTTCCATGCCTCAGTACTCACTAGTAACAATAAAGGAGCAATGCTCCTCCAGAGAAGTATTAATATTTGCAGCAGTGGATACTTGGTGGTCATTTTCAGAGGGAAATGTACTTGCATTTCCCATTTCTTTTAAGAAATATAAATTGACAGATAAATAGGCTGATCAATTTACACCATATTCAGTGCTAAATAACTCATAGTGCTTGGTAGCAGTAAAAGGAAACACAAAAGTAAAGCTAGTGACTCTAATTAAAAGGGTGCTCAGTGAGACACAACTGGAGCTTGGTCTTAATGAGCAGGCAATAGAGATAATGTAAAAGCAATTACTTTAGCAGAGGCAATTTACTGAAAAACTGTTTTCACTGAGCACCAACTTGCTCAGTTCATAGGCTGGCTGCCAAGAAACAGAGCGAATCAGTGCCACTTCCTATAGGGAGACTGAGAAGTGGCCACCTGCCTGCTGAGCAGACACCTTCCGCCACAGCTTTTTGCACATAGCCCATGATTTCTCTGTGTCAGTAAGAACACCATTTCCAATCTGTACTCAGCAATCAAATATATTGATATGGCATCTCTTGTCAAGAATGACACCACAGTACATTATCAACTTAATAAAGTAATCTACAATTTATCTTTCTTTATTGAACCATAATGTGCAACCAGATGTTGCCGTAGTGTGAGATACTGGTGTAAATCAGAACTGCTCCATAAACTTCTGAATTTTCATCAGCATAACTGAGGCAAGAATCTGACTCTTTGATCATAACACGCTTCTTCCAGGACTGAAGTTCAGTTGACACAACAGTTTACCAAGAAACTGGAGAGGTAGCTGAAAAATGCACACGAAAGGAGTATTCAAGTTGTCTTTTCAAGGACAGCTATGGACTAACAGTGACGTATGTACCAAAAGATAACCCTCTAAGTTTTTCTGCCATCCATAGGATTTTTAAATTCAAGTAACATTTACTAATTTTTTATTTAAAACAACAGCAACAACAACAAAAAAGAAACGATCAACAGTAAATGTGTAGCCTCTTGGTTGCAATTCAAGTTCTAATAAAACTGTTTATTGAACTCCTTGACCCCTTCCTGGAATCTGCCTGAGCTTCCCAGAACTTTGTGTCATGTGGTTCTCGGTCATTAATAACTAAGTATGACACAGCAGTTTAGACGCACAGCAGCCCTCTCTGCTCAAGCAGGCGCCAGGACACAGCACAGGGAACACAAACAGCTCAGCCCAGGCTTCACGATCCAGTCCCAGAGCAGCACTGCCGTGATGCAGCAGCAAGCAAAAAGGGCAAACACAGGAAGTGATTCATCTGAGTACAGTGCAGCGTGTGGGACATGATCAAAAAGATCCCAACGGTTGGTCAGCAGGAGTACAGTACTGGGCAAAAGGCTGTAGGCTGCAGCCTGGGTATTAGCTGACCTCCCACTCCGTTTACATGGAAAGACTCCTCCAGCAGCCAGCTGTGCATTAAAAGCAGCTGGCTGGTGCTAAGGAGGGTCAGTGAATCTAGAGACCTCTGAATACATGTCTGATCTATTCTATCCACCCACTCATTTACGTTTATGTAGCCCTTCTGGCTTCTGCCTGGAAGTCTTTGGCTTTCAAACTAGAGATCTCTCTAGCAGTTCTCCAGCTTTTGGCTCGCTTTAGTGTTCACTGAATCTGTCTCCTTGCCAGTTCCCAACCCCTAGCAGCACCCCCTGGCTCTCCCCAGCCCCATAGCTACTTAATCATCTCTTCTTGTGACAACTGGACTGTAGCTAAGAAATTCTGAGTGTCACTTTCCAAAGGGCAAAAGATGTTGCATTTGCTGCAGCAAGATATATCCGGGTATAATCTGTTTCACCAATTACATGCTTAGAAGAAGAAAAGGCAGGAATATTGCTGTGATGAGGAGTAAAGCACATTCTAGTGGAAGATGCTGCACTTCTGAGTTACGCTGGAATGAATAGGACTCATTGTGAATAGATTCAAAAGTCATATTTTTGCCAAATTTGGATTTGGTTACACACACGTCTCTCCTGTAAACAGATTAAAAAAAAGAAAAGAAAAGAAAAGAAAAAGTTATATGGACCTATGGGTAAAACAAGTTCACTTTCTGTCCAGTTCCTTTCATTGACATTCATTGTAATTTCGTTGGACTGGCTCAGAACTTGCTGCAGGAACAGCTGTAGGAGTAGAGAAAATTGAAATTTCAAAGTAGGAGGATAGTAATAAATTAAATTAAATTATGACAATTTTTTCCTTCTTATTTGTGGCCTAAGCTTCCTCTACTTATTTCTTCCTGTTTCTTTTCACTGTATCTACAATGCACATTTGCAAACACCATTCCTCTGCATGCTCGGTTCAGTTGAAGTTCGTTTGTTAAAGAAAGAGAAATAGCCCAGAGCCCCTGGAATAAAGTCTCCAGCACCCAAGTCCATTACCACCTTCTAATACAAGCATCAGACAAGCTTTGACCCACCCTCTTAAATACAGACACAATTCAGGTACAACATTTGAAACAGAAACAACCTATGGAAATAAAAGCATTTGCCTACAAAACCAGTTCTCTCTCTGGTGAGAGAATGAGAGAATAAACTGCTTATGACAGGTCTTATTTGTATTGTTTTAAGCATGGCTGGGAGGTGATCAAGTACGGTGATGGGGCTGATACTGATGCTACTCTAGAAAAAATCCATTCTCTTCAGAGAAATGACGGGCTCTGGACCATGAGACTTTTAATCTAAGTGAATTCAGAACAAGCTGAGTACTCCCTGTCTTATCTACTCCAGACTGTTAACTGGGGTTAGCTAACACATTCCGCGCCCCGGTCTAGACAAAGCCTAGAAGCGAGGAAAGCAAACGAATGACACATGGTGTAAAGACTGTACCAGAGAGAAACAATGAAGAGAGACACTGAGAGAAAAGCAGTACAGACAAGAAGACAATGAAATGGAAAAAAACCAAAACACTACAGTGAGCAGGAACAGCTGAGCTTTGGAGGGTGCTCTTCTTCCTAATCCATAACACATGCTTCCTCTTAACTCCCGTTATGTGTTTGTTTATTTGTTTTATGTTTTTGTAAAATGAATCACCCTAATAAAAAAAGTACGGATTTAAATTACAGAGGGCAGAAATCTCATTGTACGTCAGCTGCTTTGGCAAACTCCATAGGTAGTTCAAGAGGAAAGGCTACTTGGGAATGTTCCGATTAAGCTCCTCTGATTTTTTTTTTTTAAAGGAAAATGACACTATGTTGAACCTGAATCTTCTCATGAGAACAAGCATGGGAGTTATCCTATTTTGTACGAATATTAAATATGCATTCACTTTAGTCTCCCACTTCTCAAAGAAGAGCTCTGAACGAAATCATCTCTTTATTTAGGTCCAGTAACTTGCTGAATTTTTAATCAAGATAGAAGAGCACAACAGCAGAGCCCTAAAGCAACCAGTCTAATGATTAATATCTTCACATTAGGCTTAGGGCATGAGTTCTACTTTTGAGTTTGACTTAGGAAATATCTCACATCCCAGCTACTTGTCCTTGCTACAGTGCTATTAATGACTTTGGGGTAGGGCTCATGCGTTCCTCAAGGACAGTTTGGAGGAGGTGAACATTTTAACTCAATGTAGAAAAGAAAATGCTTAAAGAGCTTGAAAATTTTAACTGCTTCCCCCAACTCTATTCAAGAAATGTGTAAAAGTTCAAATACCAATTGACAAACCCATCCTTCGTAGGTAGTAATTTGTTTGCCAGGTTAGTGTTTGCCAGGTTTGAAGATGTGTATATGCAGCATGTGAGCGTTTGTCTGCAAACCCAGTATATGGAATATATGGCCTGGTATTCGGAGACGTGGGTTATGTGCTTTACATTCCTTTGTACGTAGACGACTTAACTGGACATCTGTATCATTTGCATTTCTGGGTATCTGTCATTAACATGAAACAAACCTGGAGAAAATCTTCACATTTTATTTTGCCTCTTAAATGTCACATGTAAAAATAAATGCAAGCACATCCTTCCATCCAGTGTCCTTGCTCTAATGGTGTGAAAGAGTAGGATGATGTAAAACTACTGTTTCCTTATTCTGAAGCCCTACTGATGAGATGAATCTGTCTGCTACCTCTGTTAACCAAAGAAGAGTTCTGTCCAAGCACTCCAGGCCTTCTCCATCCGAAGCAACAGGCTTCCATAGTTTAGTTGGAGTCATACAAATGAATGTGGGAATTCAAAATAAAATTTGACAAATACGAAGTGGCTAGATAACAATATTAAGACTGAAATTAAAATATGTAAAGACACTTTCCTCCACATTTTGTGGAGGTGTTAGGTATGTATTCAGTTTGGAATATGAAAGGTGATGGACTGGAATAGCAATAATAGATAGTGATTCTGGTGGTGGAAGCATTTGAAGACAGTCAGCTTTGGCCCTTCGGGCCCAGGCAGCCAGACACATGCAAGTAACTGAAACAGAACTGTTTCATTGCTACATTTCCGGGTGGATGTTCTGTCACAATACGGAAAATATTGTGGGTATGGCCTCACCATGGCATTACTGTTACACGAGGGACATGTACATTTTGATCACGTGTCAGAGACATTTCCCATCATCCGACTGAGAAAAGGCAGAAGAGAACAGAATGAAGACCACTGCCGCCAGGCACCTGGCCCCCCAGACAGGGGTGGGGGGCAGCAAGCTGCAGGGCACCAGAAGCTGCAGGGAAGTTCCCTTTGCAGTTAAATCCTCTTCGTGACAGAAGCATTGAGTCTGTTTTGCTTCAAACAACGTTCCATTCAAAGTGTGACTTAATTTTTAGGGCCCCATCCAAAGCCCACTAAAGACAATAAGAGTTTTTTCCTTGAGTCTTAGCAGCCTTTGGATAAATGCCTTGATCCTGAAAGCCTGATCCACATGAGAAAGGCTATGCACAAAAAGAGCAAATCCAGAAATTCTTTCTGAGATTTTACCCAATCCTTTTGTAGGTATTGTATAGAAAATTATGCCAACGAAGCCAATTTAGTCCAGTAGTGCACTATCAACTTCACATTCCATTTGATGATCACAGAAATTTGTAAGGATAAATCCTTTGGTCCTACGCTCCCACATAATTATTCCTGCTTGCAGTGTTGATAAACTGATTTTCTCCCTGCTTGGCTTTATTATACCTGAGACTGTTATCAGAATGTAATTCACAAACCATTTAGTACAGACTTCAGCATACACAGTAGAGTCACAGCCTATGGTTCAGTTCTACTTAAAAGCAGTCTTCATTACGGGAAGCTAAGCTGTTCAAACTGTAGTGTAGGTAAAATAAATAGGACTAATGCTTTCACATGCTATTTTTGGAGACCCTGGTATTTTTTAGTAATATCTATGTCATCTTTTTTGGCACTTTTGGAAGACATACCTTGCTGTGTTTGAATAAGACCTCTTTAAGCCCCAGCATTCAACCATAAAAGATTTTTTTTTTTTTTTTTAACTTGGATAACTATGCCTCTGCCCTGGGTGCTGTGCTGTCTACAGGGTTATTTTGGTTAACACAGAGAATGGGGTCCAATGTGACTCATAGCACAAGTAGTACTTAAGTGTTGGTAATGAGGAAAATGGAGGTAGAACAGCTCCTTTACCTCCACATTCAGTTCTGATGTAAATCTCCTTTGTTGATTTCTGTCATTGCATTATCTTGTAAAGCCGTGCCGCTTTGTTTTAAGCACAACCAAAACCTCAGACTGCTTCACAGAACTGAGTGCACAGGGATCCATAAATGTCATGTCCCAGGATAATCCTCGACTTTTGTTTGGGTCTGTGAATTCTCACTTAATATTCACAACTTCTAAATTTGTTATTATTATTTTGCATTATATTTGAAAATTTTAAAAGTCTCTTAAGAAGCAGAAAAGGGGGAATAATTAAAGAAAAAACGCAGGGAATAATTCAAATCCAGTATGACTTTACAGATGTGACAAACATTGATTTGTGCCCTAAAGGAAGGAAACAGGACGCTGTGGTGGGCCGGAGCTCTCAACCATCATTTGACTGCAAAACATTCCCTTAGGACTAACTTCATGATATACAGTCACACAAAAACCATCAGCAGCTTCTGCACACAAGCTCTGTGATGTAGTCTGTACTGTTGCTGTGCTTGCATTAGGATAAACTTTTACATTAATTTGATGCCAGTGTAATACAGTGGACAATTATTTACTCAATTTAAGAACAGCCACTGAGCTGCCACATGACTTTGAGCAAGTTACCTCTGCGTGCTGTTTTTTTTCTTTGATATACTTTCAGATCTCTAGATCTTCTAATCATAAATAAAAGTATTAATAGTGATGACAGGAAAGGATGTAACATGAGCACTACACATGGAGACTGAACAAAGTAATGCAATACAATTTTCTAACAGCGTCTGCACCCAGATTTGATAAAAACCAGGCTAATTATATATGTATTGATCCAATTAGCATTTTGTTTTGAATGATGAGCTTTGCTACATAAGTTCTTACATGCTCTTTTCAAGTAGTAAGCACAAGACCAAGCTTCAGCTTTAAATTGGACAATCATAAGAAATAAAGAGTTTAACACAACACTCCTACCGCTGACTCTGGTGAGTACTGAGTTCATACAAATATGGCAGCACTGAATCCTAATTAGTACAAGATTTCACATGCTGTACTAAATACTTTACTGCTTTTTGTTATTAGACTTAAGGTGTTGCACAGACAGCTCCTTGGATGCCCAGTCTAATACTTTGTGTTCCATGCACAGTTTAGCTAGACATGCTTCATGGTGTCTGTAAGATACCCTGATCATACTGTTGATTTAAATTCAGGCTAGCTTTCAGAATGCATCCTTGAGACTGAAGAGCTGCTTATCACAAAGGGAGGATCAGTAGTAACAGAAACGGGAAGATTAGGAAGAAGAGACTAGAAAGCAAAAAAGGCTCTGTCGAAGACTCACAGTGCTTGAGTGACTCTAGCCTGAGCAATCCAAGATGGGTGATTTGATATAAAATAAGGACGGTAAACAGGAAAAGATCAAGGACAGAAAAGAAAACAAAAACAAAAACAAAAACAAAAAAAATTCAGGGCTCAGGTAATACTGATACAGATATCCCATGCACTGATTGTTGTTAACAGTGTCTGTGTGACACATTCAAACCATAGCAGGGTGGGTGGGGCTGCTTGCTGATCTCAGCCTGATTGACGTTAATGACATTCTTCCAATGGCTGTGGCTTTCCTCATACCACACCCAGGAGGGGTCAGAGGCAAATTCCTCCTGAGTACTAATGTGAAAATACCGTATTTTTAGTCAAGTTTTTAAATGATGCCAGGTGTTTGCTCTGGTTGCATTAACTAGTCTAGTACAGTTGAAGCTCAGCCTGCACTTCCCAGCAGTGTACCTGCAACTCAGCTTGAGATTGCAACCGCCATTTTTAATCCAGTTCCAGACACAAAAATGATTATACACATCTCCATGATAGTGCCTTTTAAGCAGTGAAGACAGCAACATCTGTGAGTGTGGATACAAGCCCAGCATAGTATTGTCAACTGTGGTGTTTATTTGTGTTGCCTAGAAGCTCCATTAGCAGATCAGGATTGTGTGTGACAGACACAAGATAGTTGCACTTTCCATGGAAGGGTTATTTACTTCTGTTTCTTTTGTTCTGTCTGCTGTGAAATGCTTTACTTCTGTCAATGAAGAGAAGCACCAAAAGTTGAAACTGTTGTAGGACCACTGTCCTTACCACAGCAAGACTACAAAACCTGAAGCAGTCCCTGAGCAAAGATGTCAAAGCATTTTGCAAAGTTGAAACCTTGTAGCAAGCCAGACTGAGCTTCTGGGACCAGATCCCAAGACCACTGAAAACCAAAACCTAACAGCAAAAAGGAATCATAGCCTCTTAAGAGACAAGTCTTTCTTAAGAAGAACGCCATACAAATGCGTTGCTTGCTTCCACATTTCCAGATGCTGTGTATCTAAGAGTCACAGCGCTGTGCTGAATACTAAGCAGATCCCAGAAAAGCTAATGGAAACTGCTGAAGATCAAATTCCCTGAAAATCAGAATCTTTTCCTGTTAAGCCATTAATTTTAGAAATTTCAATTGATAAATAACTAATTCATGCCACATCTAAATTCAAGAATGCCAGTGACTCAAAATCAGTGTTCTGAAGACTTTAAGAGACAGTTTCATAACAGCTTGATAGGAAGTCTGTGAAACCTGTATGCCATGGTATTCATGCCAGCCTCATTACTATCCCCCTGGCAAGGCTGGTGTTTGCGTGTTCTGTCCTGTTCTCTTTTTCAGACTCATAATCTCTCATCAGGATCAGTAATAGCCCTGTGGAAACAAAATGCAGACTAGCCCGGATTGTTCCAGTGTCTCCAAATGTGTGGCAGAGCACAGGGCTGCACAGGTGGAGGAGGAAGCATGCCTTTTTCTTACCTACTTCATGTACACAGAGGCGATGGCTCAGTCCATACCTGGTCATGAAGCAGACAGCCAGATGAGCATGCACACTGCCTGCACTGGTCTTCCTCACCCTAGCAAAGAAAAGTGATGGATGCTTTTAACCAGAGATGCAGTGTCAAGTTCCACTAGTACGGACCCTCGCATGAATCACAGACCGCTACCAGCTAGGCCTCAAGTGTGAACTCACTTCACACTGGCAGGTACATCATGACATATATACACAGCCTGGAGCCTTTCAGATATAGAAATTCCTTCAGGGTCTGAAAGCCTGGCTAAGGGTAAGTGCAGATCCATCTACAGCAAGACAAATATTTGTTGATGCATGTGTAAACATAAAGAAAGAGAAAACAAATCTTTAAATAAATTAGAATGCATTCTGAAAAGGTGAGATTAAATAGTGAGATGCTTTTAAATGCTTTTAAATAAATATTCTGGACTGATTTCCTAGATCATATTCTCTAGAACAGAGATCTATGTTAGCTTTTTAACTGTCTGCCTACTCCCAAATTTTGCAAGAACATATTCTTCCCCCTTTTTTTTTTCTATTTTCCTTCTTGAAGGTGGTTCTATTCATTGCTTCACATTAAGGCTAAATGTTGAGGCTCAAAATGCTAATCACAAAAATAAGAGGTCAGAACAATTGGGCGTTGCTTGCAGAGTTGCTTACAGTGAAGTTGCAGATCAGCTGCTGGGGACAAATACCAGGCACCAACCGGCTCCGAAAGAACAGAGTCCTAAGATACTTAAACATAATATACTTCCCCTAACATAGTCCTTTAAGGTTACAGTCTTTTCTAAAACAAAATGTCTTTCCCACAGAATGTACTCTACATCTACTCTAGGCCTTTCCAGAGGAAAACAGGGATGTGGCACAGGCTCTCGTTGCGCAGTGGGGTTCTCACTACAGCCAACTGAGTTCACCACTGCCACGTGACTGAAAATGCAACTCCTGGGCAAGTCATTCCAATAGGCATCCGTTTACATTTTTGGATACATAATGATGTTAGTTGATTGTATTCAGTAACTTAAACTAATCTCAAAAAGTAATGGTGGAATGTTTTGGCCATCAAGATATTACAGAGGAAAGCATATTTTTATTATTATTCCTGTGCCAGCAAGATCTGCAGACCAGCCGAAGACTGGGGACCACAAAATGACATTCCATGCATACAGGCAGTAATAACGACTTGTTTACCATGTAAAATGGCATGCTGGCAGAAGAAAAAGGTAGAAAAACTGAGGAATTTTTTCCTTGGGTAATAGCTCGGGAAAAAGAAGCAGAAAGAGTTAACCAACCAGGAACAGGATACATTGTCTTTGAACAGCCTGTGAGTTTTCAGTTGCCCTCAGCAGCAATTCAGGTTTCAGAACTATTTACAGAGCAGAAACAGAGCATAGACTTGTAATGTCTTCAAACTGTTTTGAAGTGAAGGAAAGACACAGTCCACGGAGTAGTAAGCCAGGAAGTCAATGACCAGAGTGGGTTTCCAGCTCTTCTGCTATGTTCTAGAGTATCTGAGCCATGAGATAGCATTTTCTCTTTCTCAGTGTCCTGGTTTTCTCCTAAACCCAAAATATAGCATCGTAAGACACTGTGAAGAAAACATTAACTCTGTCCCAGCTGAAACTGGAACACCTAGTCAGATACACTGCTCACCACTGCAGCAATGTGCTATGTAAGATTGGAATCAGAAAAAATTCATATCTGATCTATACTTTCTGAGCGCAGCTTCTGCACGTCAAAATCTTTCATCTGGGATCTTTCATAGAGTCACTTGTAAGCTACACTGATGGCAAGGGACTGGGAGTTTGTGAACTGTCTCTTACCGCTTTGCAAATCTGAGTCAGGCACAGAAACAAGAGGGACGGGAAAAAATAGAAAGGGAGAAGTGGTTAAGGCATTCCTGTGTGACGCAAATGCAGTGATGTCAGAGTTAGAGACCACAGACATCTCTGCCAAAATGAATGGGATTCCAGCAGGCTCCAGCTGGTCTCAGGGTTTGTGCATTCTGCGCTGCTTCCTGGATACCAGCAATTCCCAGCTGTAAACTGAGCAACCATTAACCCCTTCCCTATTGTGGGTTTCCAGACAGCCACTCGCCACGGAGGTTTTTCCCTTGCTGGTAGAAGATTCCAGCATTTCATAATCAAGCATCCTTATTGAATCAATGGCTAGCTTAAAAATAACCCCTTGACCCAAACTGTCTGGGAGAGCTATCAAGAACAATGAAAAGAAGATGCTTTTCTACAAAATATCATTTCTTATCTGATCTCTCAACTGCATCCTCAAGGCCTTCTTTTTCATTCCCCATTTACACATGCGGATTTCTACCTCATCCACTTTCCTACGATCTTAATTTTTCTTTCCTATTTTTCACCCTTTTTTTTTTTCTCCTCCCTTTCTTCCTGTCTCCGAAATGAGAAGATAAGCCACAACTCTAACTCTGAAGTGGGACTAGATCTGAAGCCCCGGACCTGACATACGACTCACAGAAATTTTTGTGAGGGAAAACTTCCAAATTCTTAATCTAGTGCCTGATTCCCTCTTGGCACAAACTGAAAACCTAATTTTGGATCACAAAACCCTGAACTTCCCGAAAGCAAAGATCTAGGCATGGATTTTTTTTGGCTGAGCTGGCTCTCCCACAGCTGGGAGTGAACAAGAATCTGAACTCAGGCCAGACCAAAATAATCAAACATCTGAATTATTAATCAATATTAATAAAAAGGAATTTAAGCTGCAAGTGCAAGTTCCACTGCTCTTCTCTGGGTATGGATTGAAGGAATAGAGAGCCACGGAAAAAAAACATGACACAGATTGAGACATCAGAACCAATCTCATAAACCAAGTAGTAAGCTGGCAAGCAGAATGTATGAGTTACTCTGAAAACTGCTATGCATCAAAGAAGTAAAAAAACCAAATACATATAACATGAGAGCATGTTAAAATTATGATTATTCCTTTTTTTCAGCAGGGAGGGGACAAACTTGTCCAAAACCTAAACAAGTAAAGTAACTCCATTAAGAGCTAAATTCCATTTCTAGCCTGATCAGCACAAACTTCTGCTGCCATCACTATAAGCCCATATGCACACTGACTAATTTATCCAACAAGGAATGTAAGTTGGTGGTTCCCAACCAATAGGCACCACTTTCTTTGGGACAGCCTCTAGCAGAGCACTGCACCTGAGTCCAGTGCAGAGAGGGATGGGCCCTGCTCTCTGCTCTGCGTGGGCAGCCAGTCTCACCTGCCCATTTCCAGTTGCCTCAGCTAGCCAGGAGCTTAAACAGGGCAAGTATTGCGTCCCCTTTGCTGCTTTTCTAAGTATTGACTTTTTTATGGTTTGTGCATTCACATTTTTCTCTACTAATGTGAAAATTGATAATTCTCATATGGCTGGAAGAATCCTGAAGTCTCATTTCCCTTGGCACGTGGTTGACACAGAATTTGGACAGATTCCCATTCAAGAAGCAGGCCTCTCAGCCCACATCAGTGGGCTACCTGAGGACAATGTTTGTGGACCCTGAGTACACACATTACCACTCTGGCAACCCTGTAGAGAGTGCTTTGCCACTTGCTCTCTATTCCTCATAGGGCTGTTCTTCTATTCCAACTCATAAAATGCTGCACATTAGCCAATTCGTTATGACAAGAATCATTGGGCCTTATTCTGCAGAACACTTTATTCCTTCTTACCTCACTGCATGGATGTATTATTTACCACTGTGGGGAAGTGCAGTTCCAGACCCTCGAGTCTCCTTCAGAAATAATGAAGGTGAACAGTCCTTCAGCAAGAAGAAAGTGATACGGAAAGAAAGGTCAGTAAGCTTAACAAAACGCAGAGAGGAAAAAGTACATGATTCCTGGCTATAAACACAAGAAGGGGAAAGCAGAAAGTTTAGGAAATTAACAGCTTAAGCTGGACGTTATTGCTGGTGTACGAGCAAAAAGGCATTAACTGACTACTAGTAAAGTAAGGCTGAAAACAAGAGGGCTCACAGCCAGTTCTACAGTTTAGTTCTAGGGTTGTCGAACATGGGAGCAGCACAGGCAGAAACTCTTGCTGTAGAATAAAAGTTAGGGCAACAGGAACATTTTTGTAATGCGGTACTTTTGAGAAGGCCTCGGTAGGTTTGTATGTCTGGAAGTGCTCCTTTTCTTTTTAGCGGCTTTAGGAGAGCACCAAGCATTTCACTTTCATTCTCCTTGCAGTAACGTTTTCGTTTCTGAGACCACAGAGGAAGAGGAGAGGCTGTGTGACATTTAGGGTCTAAGACACAAAACAGTTTGCCTTTCTGTCTTTTAGTCGCTAGCTTCTTGCCTGCTCCCTGACCATCCTGCTTTCATGCAGTTTGATTCCATTTATACAAGTTGAGAGCTAAAAATACACACACATCTTTTATTATTTGTCCTGTAGTAGTGCTGTAGAGCCCAAGACTGCCTTTCACATAGAATTACAATGCCCATCCTCCATAATGTTTATTACTAGGTACATTTAACGGGAGCAAATGCAACTCAAAAAGTCTTGGTCCTGATCAGTGTGATGAAGCTGCCTTATTAGATTTGAAAAGACCTGTGGGATCTTTGAGTTCCAGAAAAAGTATACCATTAAAACAGGCTAAATTACCTCTATAAAGCCTGAAGATGCACACATGGCACTAATACT
Source organism: Bambusicola thoracicus (assembly GCA_002909625.1). NCBI lineage: Eukaryota > Metazoa > Chordata > Aves > Galliformes > Phasianidae > Bambusicola > Bambusicola thoracicus. Next base: position 31,215 of record PPHD01003033.1, read on the forward strand.
AAGTAACTAATACAAAGTATAATGCAACAGTATAAAAATCTGAACAGTACAGTTATACAGTAGGTTAGGGTGTAACAGACCTCAGGAGGTCATGTGGTCCAGGTCCTCACTCGCAGCAGGTCAGCTTGAATCAAACTGAATGGACCAGATCTCAACCATAGCCTTTTTAAATTCTACTGTTGCCAAAGAAAGTGTAATCCTGCAGCTCCTGAGCCAGTGTTTCTTTGATATTCATTGCGAGACTCATACAGACCTCTGGGTTTCCCAGCCAGGTGGAAATTAATTCCCTTTGAGTCTTGCTCTTAAAATCATTGGTTGTCCTACAGTAATTATCGACACAAAACCCCATAGGAAGATGCTTCAGAGGCCAGTCAGATTAGTTATATCAAGCTGCATTAAGGAGCAGCCAGCCCAGCGTACCATTATTAGTCACAGCAGAGATTAAACAAACCTGCTTGGCCTCTTTCCCCTTTGCTTTGTACTGATGTTCACAGATAAACCCATGCGGGAGAAGCTGGAAAGAACTGAATGTCCTGTGGGAGCTCTTATCATGACCAGGGAGTGAACACTGAATAACCACTCAGCAAATCACCTTCTAAGTTGAAAAAGCAGCCTGTTTTAAAGCATGTTAGTCATCAACAAATTGGCTGGAATGTTCTTCATTCCCTCAGTTCCCCCTCTTCAGTCTCCCTCTGCTGGGATTAGTGAAATGTTTTTCCTTTTGTGTTTTTCATTGACAAGAACAAAATCTTTTGCCTGGTTTTAGAATTGCACTCATGTCATCTTGTTTGGAATGATAACATATATTTGTTCAAATGTGTGTCTCCCTTTTTCTTTGAACTATAAACTCTTGAGACAAGGACATTTTCTTATCCAGTGTTTGCCCAGAACTGGTACAACCATCTTCATGAGAGCATGCCTCCATTCCTGGAATACAAGTAGTATTTCCCAGCCATACTCTATTTGCTGTTGTCGTTCTTCACAATAATAATAGACTCAATTCCTAGCAGCTAGAACCTGATCAGAGGAGATCTTCACCAAGCTCAGTGCTGTCCCACGTGTCTCAGGGATTCTTGTTGAGATGGGATGAGTTTCTCCTGACTGTGCCCTTTTCTTTCTGCCAATTGTGTGCAAAGATAACATTTCCCAATAAAACAGTCACATTTTTTCATGTTTCTTTTATATACAAACAACAGTGCATATTGCCTCCACCATATTTATTAATTGAGGCCTCTCTCAAAATGAGGACTAAAAAATACAAAGAATATCAATTTATATAGCCAAAGTGATCAAAACCTTTTTTCTTTACAGTTCCCTTCCCTTCTGATCTTCTTCCATTTAAAGGAAGAAAAAAATAAAGATTCACTTTTTCTATATTCTTCCAAGATGTCAAGATACCCTACATTGTTAGTAATTACTATTATTAGTCATCCGTAATTTTAGAAGTACAGATAGTTTGCTCAGCAAGTATGAAACAGGGAATTGTTTGGGACAGTAGGAGGTAAGTACTTCCAAACATCACCACTCATAGTTCTTATAAAATCATGGTTAATTCTTCAGTACTGCTTCCCATCAACACTGCAGTCACTGATTAGCCAATTTGGTTATAGCATTTGACTCCAATTTGATCTCAGGATCTCCTCATGTCAGGAAAAATGCCACCACTGCCCTCTCCTGTTCTTTCCTTGTCTTCTGTTTTCATTCCTTCTCTCATTTTTTAATTAACTCTAGACCTATAATTTCCTTATGTATGTAACACAGAAGAATACCTAGAACATTTTTGTGCCCTCTGCTGTATTTAGAAGGCTTTATGGCACAGACTCTCTCTCTTCTGCCTTTGTTTGTATGGCACTCAGCACAGGAGATCTTGCCAGGGGCACTAACTACCAATATAATATA
>PPHD01003034.1:0-28276 GCA_002909625.1 Bambusicola thoracicus
GCACGGCCGTAAACCCTCTAATCCGGGCTTTCACCACTCCTGCGAGAAGCAAAAGGCAAAATACTTCTCGCTACCGCAGTGAGATCCTGCCCTGCCTAGCAGACAGCAGCCTTACTCTCCCATCACGTCAGGGTCACCATTTGTTGCCTTTCAGCGAGCCCTTTGCTAGGGAGATAGCTGCTTGGCCATTTGCCGAGGAGACACCAATATGATGAACAGCAAAATGGCGATTTATTGAATCTTACACACACCTATATCCCTATGTCTTTCGTGTACGCCCACTACATGGTACACGTCATCGAACCTTCTAGGAAAGAGGAGGGGCCTAGCACGTCACAACCCGAAAAGCACGCACGCGCATAATACAACAGGTAGGGGCCTGTTGTACAGTTAAATCTCTTATGCCTGCAGATAACTTAACCATATCTGGGCCCTCAAATATCGCTTCTCTTATGCCCAGTTTGCGAATATAATTTCAAAGGTCCTCCATGGTGGACCATAAGCCTGAATTTAATGGGATACCTGATTTGTTGAGCCATACCATGTGGCATGCTGCCATTAGCCAATCGACTACAGAATGGTTTTCATCAGGGAATTGGACACCTGCATATAATCTTCGTCTGAGGGCAGGGTGTATCATCATGGTGGCCAATTTAGATATTTCTGGACCACTAACCATGACACTTTCTGCCCCTGAGTCCCATAATCTTAATAGCCATATTGGTACTCTTTCCTTCAGCTTTTGCCAGACTCGTTGTACCATATCCATAAAGTTCATTGGTGTATATGGCCTGGCCGCCACATGAAAATGTGTTTGGGCAGGGGGCCATTGATCAGGGGGTACCCCTGATGGCCTATCTTCCACCTTTTTAGTTTTTTGAGTTATAACAGGACAGAGTTCTAAGGAATCCATCATAAGAGGAGCTTATAAATTTGCCTTAGATTTTTTATTTCCTTGCTCCACCAGGTCCGTTGTTACAAAAATCTGTTCATTATCTACTGAATTATTACAGACCTGGCCTATCAGAGAATGCAAGGTTGTGTTTTTTTTTTTTTTCCCAATAGTATATTCAGCTCCAGTTCTAATTTCTCAGTGCAGTTTCTTAATAGCTCGTTTTCATTTTCTAAGGCATCAGCTCTTTTTACAGCATGGTTTAGGGCATACAGCAATGGCTATGCTACTGTACAGGCAGCTAATTGCCACTCCTTTGTAATTAATAAATCTCTATCTAAACCTTGAAAGTAGCCTGCTGTGCGGAAAGGGGACATATTCCCTATAACTCACAGGGGACCCCCATTTTTTGATGACGGTTGCTAGTTCATAGTAGGGAGATCCCAGGAATCCCAGAATCTGCCCAGGGATCATTTTATCTAGGGGGGTAGTGTTCTCCCCCCAATCTGTTTATAAAGACCCCACAAAAAAGACATCATGTACATATATATTATATATATACATACACACACACACAAATATATATATAGGCTACACTGCCTGGCTCGCTAAGTGTATGGCAAACAAGTATACAGATTGCAAGGTAAATAGGTATACAGGTATAGGACCAGAGAGATTATCACGTTACAAAGGAATAATGAAGTAGAGCTTACCCATATCCTGGGCTCACAAAAGAGCTCCAAGAGGAGTGAACTCCCAATAGATATCTTTTCTCCTTGGGAGTCAGCCCTTAAATGGGGTCTAGGAGAGGTGGAGCCTGGCTCCACTCCTTCTGGTCCCTCAGGTGAAATTGTGGTCACCTGTGCCCCTGCAGTTGACTCAGCACTCACCTCAGGTGATCAATCAGAGGTTCAGGCCGTGATTCAACTCTTCCCATACAACTACAAACACTGAGATGCTTAAAAAATAAATTAGTTATAGTTAACTCAAAACAAATCTGAAGTATAAAATAAATTGTAAGCATAATAGCAATAACATAAACAAGTAAAGTAAAAGGACACAGTCTGCATATAGCCTTGAGCTCAAATGCACGGAATATATATTACGTAATGAAAGATTAAGTTTTGGTCTCATTAAAGTGAGCAGGAAATTTCTCACATTTAGATGGAGTTATGATTTCACCTACTATCACTATTGTAGTGTAGAATCATACCTAACAGTCTTGTCTCATGTGTTTTGAAGGTCGAAAAGAATGTGACTCTGTTTGATATCTTGCTTTAACACAAGCCATAACATTTCAACAAATGATATTCTGTAGCTAACCCAAAAAGTAATGATAGTAGTGTAACACATTTTCTAGAAAGGTTATATAATGCTTTAAAGACTTCACACAATAGAAAATTTACCATATCCTTTGGCCGTATCTTCCAATGGTTAAGTGTAAATCATGTAAAGTATCTGCAACTAATTTACATTTTAATTCAGTGGACATCAGCATTTAACTTTGGGATCTTTATATCTATGCCTGAGAGATGATTGAGTTGTTTGGTACCAGATGTCATTCCTCTTCACGTATTCTTAGGGATGCTAATTAAAACATCTTGTCTGTAAGAAGCTAAATAATTTGAACTATTTTATCTTGTCATGAAAATTTTTGAGCTATAAAATTAATTTTTAACTCTTCTCTGAAAATTGTCCCATTCTGTCTTTTTTTGAAAATGTTTGCCCTAGGACTAGATGTGGTAATGGTAGTTATATTATCAAAACATCTTTATTTATCAATTTCCTTCATTTTCTAGGCAAACATATGCCTACAACATACTTTGAGGCAATGCAAAGATTCATTTAATGACTGATTTAGCTAGCATTTAACAAGCTTAAGTGAGATGGGGCATAATTTGAAATAAACCAGCCAGACACTATGCACAAATTTTGTAGCAGCTGAACTGAACATGTTTTAAATACCCAGGACATAAACTACAGGAAACATGTAAAGCATAGCTAATACCTGACTGTAATCTTTTTTTCTAATAGTCAGAGAAAGAAACAGTGTATACAAAAAAAGAAAAATCATTTGTTCCATTAATAGCAGAGACTTTTCTTCTAAAATGAATTATTTAAAATCCCTGGAGATACTTTATTTCTATAAAGTATTGCCACGCTGCAATATATTACTCAAAAGGAGAGCAACAGAAAGGCAAACACACACCATTTTCTAGAGCAGAGCTATGAAATACATCTGCTTGTTTAATGCATTGTCAGTTTAGCCATAGCAACTAAGCTCTTGTACTCAATCAGAAGTCACAGGAAAATATTCTTAGCTAAGAGCTGAAAAAATATGACCATGTAATATAAAAAGCTATTGATATGAGACATTTTGAAAATAAATCAGAGCTTATATTGATCAAGTAGATAATTCCTTTAACCCTAAATGTCCTTTCCAAATATAAAGGAACAGAAACTCTGATTTTCCTGAGCCATGTGATAAAGAGCCCACCAGGAGGGGTGCAGTATAGGACCTGTCACTCACCAGTGCCAATTAACTGACTGGTGATATCAGGACTGGAAGATGTCTGGGCTGTAGTGACCATGCAGTGATGGAGTTCACGCTCCTTAGGAATATAGGACAGAGAAAGAGTAAAATCAGGTAGCTTAATTTTAGGAAAGCCAACTTCCAGCTCTCCAGGGATTTAGTCAACAAAATCCCCTGGGAATCTGTCCTCAGGGACAAGGGAGCAGAGTAGAGCTGGCAAATCTTTAAAGAAGTTTCCCTTAGGGCGCAAAAGATTTCCACCCCCAAATGTAGCACATCAGGAAAGGAAGGCAAGAGACTGGCAAGGCTGAATCAAGACATGCTGAACAAGTGAAGAGTAAGAAGGAAATGTACAGGTAGTGGAAGTGGGGATAGATAGCCTGGGAAGATTATAAAAATGCTGCTAGGGATGTGGGTCAGGATGCTGTGAAGGGACAAGGCCCCAACTGGAACTGGATTTGACAAGGGGTGCAAAGAAGAAAAACAAAGGCTTTCACAGGTACATCTACCAGAAAATGTCCACATCAACACAGGCAAGATAGTAAAAACAGACAAGGAGAAGGCTGAGGTACTTAACAATTTCTTGCCCCAGTCTTCACTAACAACTGTTCTTCACACAGCCCTCCAGTGAGTGGTTCAAAAGGTGGGGACTGGTGGAGCAGTTTCACTCCTTCTGTAAGCACAGATCAGATGCGCGACCATCTGAGAAACCTGAACATCCATAAGTGTATGGGGCCTGATGAGACGCATCCTAGAGTTCTGAGGGAATTGGCTGATGTAGTCACCAAGACATTCTCAATGACATTTTAAAAGTCATAGCAGTCAGGTGAAGTTCCCAGTGATTGGAAAAAAAGGCAATATCATGCCCATTTTTAAGAAGAGTAGAAAGGATGACTCAGGGAACTACCAGCCTTTTAGCCTCACCTCAGTGATGGAATATCAGGGAGTAGATCCTCCTGGAAGCTATACTAAGACATGTGGAAGACAGGGATGTGGTATGGGATAACCAGCATGGCTTCACCAAGGACAAGTTCTGCCTGAACTACCTTGTGTTGTACTACCCACAATGGCATAACTGCATCAGTGGACAAGGGAAGAACCACTGATGTCATCTATCTGGACTTCAGTAAGGCCTTGTCATGTCATGGTCCCCCATGACATGCTTCTCTACAAATTGTAAAGGTACGGATTTGACAAGTGGACTGTTCAGTGGACAAGGAACTGGTTGCAAGTTCACATTCAGAGACTGGTCATTAGTGTCCAGACAGAGATCAGTGACAAGTGAGTCCCTCAGGGGTCAGTGGTGGGATAGGTGCTGTTTCATATATTCATCAGTGACATCTCCAGTGGGATTGAACGCACCCTCGGCAACTTAGCAGATGACACCAAGCTGTACAGTGCAGTCAACATGCCTGAGGGACAGAGTGCTATCCAGAGAGACCTACATAGACTCCAGAACTGGGTGCAAGAAAACTTTATGAGGTTTCACAGAACCAAGTGCAAGGTCTTGCAGCCGGGTTGAGGCAACACCCAGTATCAATACAAGCTGGGCGATAAAAGGATAGAGAGCAGCCCTGTCAAAGGGGACTTGAGGGCACTGGGGGATGGTAAGCTGGACATGAGCCAGCAATGTTCCCCTGCAGCCCAGAAAGCCAACTATATTCTAAGTTGCATCAAAAGAAACATGGCCAGCACGGTGAGGGAGGTGATCCTGCCTGTGCTGATGAGGCCTCACCTGGAGTACTGTGACCAGCTGTGGAGTCTTCAGCACAGGAGAAACCTGTTGGAGTACATCCAGAAGAAGACCACAAGAACTGTTCAAAGATTGGAACATGCGCCCTACGAGGACAGGCTGAAAGAGCTGGTGCTGTTTAGCCTGGGGAAGAGGAGGCTCTTGGGAGACCCAATAGCAGCCTTTCAGCATCTGAAGGAGGTCTGTAAGAAAGAAGTGGACAGACTCTAGAAGGATCTGTTATGATAGGTCAAGGGAAGGTGGTTTCAAATTAGAACAGGGAAGATTTAGATTGGTTATAGCGAAGAAGTTTCTACAATTAGAGTGGTGAACACTGGAATAGGTTGCTCAGAGATGTGGTACATGCCCCATCCCTGGAGACATTCAAGATAAGGCTGGATGGGATTCTGAGCAACTTGATCTAGCTGTAAATATCTCTATTCATTGCAGGAGAGTTGGACTAGGTGACCTTTAAGGGTCCTTTCCAACTCAAATGATTCTGTGATTCTATAAAGTATTTCCGATGGTGAATGAGTGCATATTCTCCTTACCCTGTACAATTGCTGTTTTGGCATCGATTTTTATTTGTGTTTCAGAAACAAGAAATTATTATTACAGAATTATTATTTATTTCATTCTAACATTAAACCTAAAAACTTCAAAACTCAACATGAAATAGATTCTTTCCATTACATAGCAGCATATTTTGGGTGAATTAATGACCTGTGAAAGTCATCTTTAGGTAGACCTCTAATTTTAATAATGTGGAATTATATATAGATTCCATTAACATTTGATACAACTCATCTATTAAAAAAAAAAAAAGCAATAGGTCTGCAGATATCTGAAAGAAGCAGTTTCAAACAAAGGTGGGCAGAGTAAATAGTATCCCTTTCCCCATCATTGCCTCTGATACCTCTCAATCTCCATTTAAAATTTATCAAAATGTTTAATGTTTAGGTTTTTTGTTTTTGTTTGCTTTTTACATTGAGGCAAATTACACTTTACATAATTTACTAGAGTAACAGCAATCAGAAAAATATAGAAGTTTACTGCACATAAACTACTTGAGTATTTAAGTTTTATATACACGTTTTCTTCAGTGTATCTATGTTCCCCCCCCCATGTCTGTATTCCTTATTTCTTATTTAAATCCCTGGGGGAAAAAAGAGACTTCAGTTGACTTATACATTTAAAAAACTGCAATAGGTTAAGCCAGTGCATTAAACAGTCAGAACAGATTTGAAGTGGCTTGAGTGGCATCTAAAACAGTATTTCCTATGCCTCTGCAGAAATTTTATCTGAGAAGCTCAAAACTCAGTGCAAACCTTATGTTCGCCTTGCACTGTGCCAGTGAGGTATATATCTCCTTGTGTTCCAAATGAACAGTGTGGCTGCAGGTCTAAGCCAGTAAAAAATGCTGAGTTTATGGTTCTAACTTTTTTATCTGGTCTATTAATTTACAGCCTCTGGCTTATTTGAGTTCTCGCTTTGATTTGATCTGCAATAACCTCTGTTAAGGACCTTCTCTGGCAGAAAAAGATTAATGAAGCACCAGTGCCACACTAAGGAAGGAGCATGCAGTGAGAATGACTTTGATCGTCCTAAGGAACTGCCATAAATGCCAACTAAATTTACTCAATTCTTGTTGTATTAAAAAGGATAAAGTATTAAAGGCACTCTCTTGCTTTGTCCTACACTGCTGTCATGCTCAGGAGCGATGTTTATACACCTGTGCGCTGTTTTTTTTTTGTTTTTTTTTAAGCTTGTGCTCTTATGCTTAGTCTATTCTAAATTTGTAAGTATTTTTGAGTAGCAGCCATCTTATTGTTCTGCAGTATTACAGCACTTACCACAAAAGGCCATTGTCCAGCACTGTTTTTAATACAGCTGATATATCACAGCAGTAATACAGAAGATAAATATTGTGTAGGTTACTTCAAAAGTAATGCCTCTTATTTATTTCCATGGAAACCAGAACAGATGCAGAGAGCTCAATAATGCCATCTGATAGAGCCTAGAACATTATTTTTCAACACAGTCACCACCATTAGCTATGCTTTTTCACCAGCAATGAACAAGAGCCTGAATGTCACACTTGTATTAACCTGCAACAGTGGAGGTGAGCCACTGCCTCTGTCGCTACTGAAACGCACCACCCACCAGCTCACTATGCTGACATCCACTGTTGGATCTGCTTAAATCATCAGCAGGAGTCCATGAATGTCAATGGGTGCCATTTTTTCTACATGGAGAAATTTCATTACACACCTTTTCTTCATACACACATCCATGTCAGACTCCATTTTATCCAACTGCCATCTGCTATCACCTGTATGGCAACAAAATTTAATGGTATATTGACAGAAAGGTTCAACCTCTACTGCCATACCACCAACACCCACCTCTGACATTGTTGGCCAACATAATGAAATAGGAAACATTACTTTCAAAGCAGTCCACATGCATTGCTAATTGAGGATAACACATCCCCTTCATTATTCTGCCCTTACTAAACACAATAGTAAAGCTCTGTTGACTTCAAATGTTGCAAGGGTAAACCCCACAGCATTATTGTTACATGTCATTTTGAAAATCTTTCTTATAAAATGACTTCAGCGTAAAGAAAAACGCTACTAGCACTTCTATTAAGCTATTAGCTTAATAGTGTATACAAACTGGTTTGACAACAACACAGATGTAGATACACCTGCACTGAATGTGTTCATATACATACTGTATATATTTTTATATAATTACATACAATTTTTTCTGAGAATTCTAAGATATGGCACACAGTATATTTGCCCTTAGATTGATATACCCGTTAATCTAAGCACTACTGTCAAGATTAGTAGCATTATCCAAGTGAACAGTAATATAAAAAAAATAGCATTTTATTGAACTGCTTAAATCCCAGCAATTTCAGATAGACAGCGTGGTTGGTGTGATGTGACTTCAGAGCTGAAGCTGCAAGTTCCTCAGAAACTACCATCTACTTTCATCTGTGTGGTGTTCAAAGCTGTATTGTGTGTTTATATTAAGTTCAAAAGAAGTTAGGGATCTTTTTCACTGCAGCTATTTTTCTTAAAAATCTAACATGTAATTTAATAACTGTATTTTAATATGAATTCATGACATTAAACTTTGTGTATGCAGATGTTCTATTTAATTTTCATTCAGTAATGTAATATCTTTTTTCAAATGTCATTTGACACCAGTAATTCCTCTTTTATTATGTCTTATATTAAACTGACAGCGAGTATTTCATAATAAGATTGCAGACAGCTCAGTTGCAGCTGCTTAATCGAGCATCCCACTGGATGGCAGTAAAACACAACTCTGTAAAGAATTCACTGTGGTTCTTTAACTCACCAACACCAAAAAATCCTCTTTTAAATTCTTAGAGAAAAAAGATAACGCCAGTTAAAAAAAATAATGCTAGTTTAGACAAAGGCAAGCAAATAAATCAAGAGGATTAAAACCTCACCACTCACTGCTGTGTTGCAGTGCACTCTTTCATGCCTGGTCCCTGGAGAGAAGGGTACATCCCACATACCATGAAGGTGGATGTGGAAAGAAATGAAGCCTTCCCCCTTAGTATAGGAGAAGCTAGAGCTGTCAGTGGAGCAGGAGCTAGATCTATTGCTAATCAGAAATACTTGCCCCTCTACTGATGAGAAGGACAGGAACTAAGTATCAACAACTTTAAAGTGGATATTTATTTTAACCCATAACCAAAACAACCCAAAACTTAGCAAATACAGTTGTTAAACCCTTAAAATATTTAATAACTGAACCCATTCTGAAATGCCTGCTGCAGTCTATCATTTCAAGCTTTGCCACAGAAATCTCACTGGAGGACTTCAGTGGATTGCCATGCATGTGGATATTCCTGTGCTTGGCTGTTGTGTTCATGCAGGTATAGATTTCTCATTAAACTGGAAAAACAGAAGAGAGGAGACACAGAACTGGTGACCATACGCATAGGTAGCTCTGAAAGTAATGCCTCCTATTTGTTTCCATGGAAACCTAATGCCTCTTATTTATTTCCATGGAAACTAGAACAGAAAACTCAATAACACTATTTGATAGAGCACATTCTCAGCTATATAGCACTATTTTTCAACACAGTCACCGCCATTAGCTATGCATTTTCACCAGTGATGAACTGCATGTCACACTTGTAAAAACCTGCAACAGAAGAGGTGACCCCACTGCTGAAATGCACCACCCACCAACTCTCCATGCTAACATTCACCGTTGGGTCTCCATAAACACTCAGCAAGAGTCCATGAATATCAGTGGGTGCCATTTTTTCCACATAGAGGAGTTCAGTTACACACATTGCTTGATATGCACTTCCTTGTCAGATGCCATTTTGCCCAACTGCCCCTCGTCTGCTACCTGTCACATGGTAACAAAATTTAATGGAATACTGATAAGAAGATTCAACCTCCACTGGCAAACCATCAACATCCAGCCCTCATACTGTGGGCCAATATAATATAATGGAAGGCATTACAAGAGGTTGGTCTTAATGTAATGTCGTTATTTTGGTATCAATCATAGCACAATGGTATCTTTTCACTTGCTTAAAATGCAAATAAAAAGCTAGAGAATTTTTTCTGGTTGGACAAAGTAAGGGTTACAGTGCTCTTTGACTCCTAAAGAGTTTCAGGACATGACCTCAGAAGAGCTTCTTAACTAACACAGTATGTTTGATTACCTAAAATAACTAAGCTTTAGATTTTATATTAGGTATTCTGAACCCAAATTATAGATAATTGTAAAGCAGGATGTCAAAGCTGTTTTTGTACTGCATGGATAGAAGGCATCCTGGTATTCTTCCAGTGACCAGTATTGCAAAGAAACAAACTATAACTTTGCATATCTAACATACTAGTTTTACTTTAATTCTAGAATTCCCACATCCTAAACACTATTTGTGCATGTAAAAGCTCACAGTGGTTTGTCACTTAACTTTTCTTTTTAAGGTAAACTTGTGGACACAATTAGGATTCTTAGGCAGGGATGACTGCTTTATTACTTATTGTTATAGTTTTTAAATGGAAACCTGGACCATTGCTGTGACTGTAGGACACTCAAATACACTGACAGATGAACTAACATATTGGTAGTAGTTATTATGACTTACTAGTATCTAATCAAACCCACCAGTCAGTTTCCATATCACGATAAAATATTTAATATTTCCTGATTGATTCTGGAAATGTTGTCAGTGTTGACAAGTACCAGAGTATCTGGTAATATGCAGTTTATTTTGTTATACGCATGAAAGGAGAACCTAGAAGACAAATTCTGTGCATCAGAACGTATCAGAAAGTGTACTACTGCAGCTAAAGAAGCTAAGTGCAGTAAAAATCTTGGCATACGAGAGACTGAAGGATCAGACTTTGTGTGTCAGTCTTTTCATCCACCTTTCCCTAATATGACTCTCCAACGTCCATACAATACAGTTTAATAACCCTTCTGTTAAGTGTCATGGCAGCTCTGAGAACAGAGCCATTACTATTTGTATTCTGAAATAAGAATGTTCCCCACCTAAGTAAGGCCAGAGAAAAAAATAAAAATTGATGTTCTGCTTGCACAATAAGCAGTTAAAGAAAAAAAAATTAAAAACTGACGCTTATCACCTTTAGAAATTACAAGCATCAAAGCTCTATCAGGCTGTATTGAACTAGCTTAATAGTGCTATTACTTGCACAGGCCATTTGTTATTTTTCCTCCTCTCCACACTTTTGTTACATAAAAAAACTCAAAAAAAAAAAAACAAGAAAAAAATGCTACAGAATAAAATGATTGCTGTGACACATCAGATAGTTTCCTATAGAATAAATTATTTTGCTACTCTGATTACTTTGGAATGTATGACTTAGATTTCTCTAGGTGTCATCACAATTAAGTTGAACAGCATTTTCAACAAGAAAATATAAACATGAAGTGCAAGAATGTATGTCTTATCAATTTATGAATTTTCAGAGAAAGAAGGAGAATGGCCAATGCCTGCATTAGCCTCAAATCCCCAGCTATTCCCATATGGGCAAAGCATATAAATCTAGATTTAGCAGTACACAGATCCCAAAATCATGCATTTACTTAACATGCTGTTTTGTTGTTGATTTTGATGTTATTTCTGTTGTTTTAAATAATTATATGGAAGTATGCAAACAAAAGCTGAAATGATTCTACAACAACTAGACAGCATAAATATCCAATTGTGTATTTTCCAAGCTTTCTGTATCTTACAGATGGCAGGTGTGGAAGGAGGAGTGTTAATTATTTCCCCTTTATCAAAATGAAGCAGAGCATATCAAGACAGAGTTGTGTTGGCATAAACTCTGGAAAGTAGGCCTTATTCAGCAACACTGTTAGCAGGAGGATCAGTTTGAAATATTCATCACTTCTTTTTTCACAGATTGATCACTATCCTCCAGCAACTTACAGCCTGCCAGCAGCATCAGACATTCAGTTCAATTCCCCAAAGGCACTCTTCCTAGGAAAAGTCATAGGTAAGTTTTCAGTTTATACTTGGTTATTTCATTAGGTATTTTCAGAGAACAATAAACATTACAAGCACCTGGGACAATGATATGTGTAACTTTCACAGCAGGACACTCGCTGGACATGCAACTGAGGTAACCCTATGTACATTTGCCTCCTCTTTATGAAACTCACAATTATTCCCCAGTGCAGCATCTTTCATTGTAGCTAATGTGACTTTTTAAAGATAACATTTTCCTTTTTGTTCTGCTTTTAAAATTTAACGTGTAATGATTCTGTGAAGTAGGAAATCAGAGGTCTTCAAAATGGTTGTATAGCAAGAGAGCTACTATCGCAGCTAAAGAAAAAAAAAATCCCCCAGACGTGCAGGGTTCGTTATTGCATGCAAGAATCGTTTATTCTCTATTCTCTCTTCTCCATCCATATGCCTCTATTCTATTACAAGCTAACATCCTTTTATAGCGCTCAGTAAACAAGACAGAAGTGATAACTTGACCATCAAAGCATACAAGTGATTGGTTACAAACTCCAAACAAGCAGTTTCTCACAGGCCTAAGCATTGTTACACAAACACTACCAATCTCGCATCCTGTTGTTTCCATTCTTTCCCAATTCTTATCAATACACGGCTCCTTACTATCCAAGGGCACCCAGCATGTTTTCACACTCATCCTTCTCTTTCCCATGGGACAGTTTCTTACCGAGGCTAGGCCTCAGACCTGACTCAACCATGACTTCATGGGAGTCAGGCTAAGTGTCGAGCCCCTGGAAGATGGACGCTGTCCTACTGTAACATATTCTCCCACAGGCTACAAACTATTTTCTGGTGCTCTCAAAGTCAGCTCTGTAGAAAACAGAAAAAAACTGTGGTGTGATTTTGTTGAGTAACTGGAAGTTGTGTGCATTTGCTGTGGTCATGAGTACAGCCAGCTCTGCTCTTCAAAAAGTAAAGTAAAGCTTAGTGCATCACCTCAAGTTGTCTCCTCCCAGTAACTTTCCACTCCTCAGGTCATTTCATCTCTCAACCCATCCTGTACTTTGTAGCTGGTGGCCGCCCTTGCACTTCCTTATTGCAGTATTCTCTGCAGAAAGACTTCACTAACTATTGGTCCTCAGATCTTCTTTGGAGATTCCACAGCTCCAAAGGGTCATCTGCCTTTTATATTTCATGCCATTCTAACATTCATACCAGCATGTAATAGGATGCCAGAGTCTCACTGTTCTTACAGTTTGCTTTTTTTCCTTTAAGCTTTAAGATCTCTCTGAAAATTGTTCTGTATAAGTCACTCTGCAAAAATTTGCAGACAATATTCTCATCGCTCTTCCGTTCTATGCAAAGTATGCAGGTGTTGGTCCTGAAAGAAAAAAAAAATGAGGAGACTGTAAATACACAGTTTATGCAATTTTAAACAGGCATAAGTCTTATCTGAAATTCCAAACCATGTGATAACAACATTGAAAAGTAATTGAATCAAAAATAAATAAATGCATTTCAATAATTAAAATGAACTTTTCCTAACTTCTGCATTTCATTGTGGCAGCATGTCTTTGCCATTGAAGTTTTCCCTATTATAGGAAGAGAGAAATCTTTTCACCTTTTCTGGATTGCATATAGTTTTATTCTGTTTCAAATACAGCTGTTCCAAAAGGTCAGAGAGGGAAAATGAACAAACTGAGATCTCCTAGGACATCAATGAAATCTGCTGCTGGTCCTATAAAATCATAATAGCATAGGCAGTGAAATCAGAGATTGTGAGCATCTTGGTTTGTGTAACATAAAATAGAGTGTTAGACAGTCTGGAAATAAAAAGCCACTGGTATACCTGAAGTGAAAAATAAAAATAAAAAAATTAAAAAACATTTAAAAAATAAAAAGAAGAGGAAGAAGAAAGAAAATCATCACCATGTCAAGGCATAATTCTTTAGATTTTACAGCATTTCATCTAACATGGTCAATCTTTGCCTCTGTTTTTTGTATCAGAAAAATTCCCTCTGTTCTGCATGCATATTATCAAGATTTAGTAAAATAAAGTAAACATATTTTCAAACAATATTTAGTAATGAATAAATGTGAAGAGACAATCTTCTTATAGGTACTTTATATTGAAGAAGCAATTCATGGGCTAAATTATTTATAGTGAATAATTCGCTCAAATCCCATCATCAGAAATAAAATGGAAAGAAATACATTACCAGAAATAATTTCACATTTTTCCATTAAGTTATACCTCTGACTGTAGGTTATTTTGTATTTCTTGTAAAAGAGATGCTCTCATTAGTTGAATTACAGAACCATCGGCCTAATTATGGCTTTTAGGTGTTACCGTCCATAAAATTTTCAAGCTACATACTTGCTATTTACATAAACACTTTCTGATAGATGAAGTAACATATTCTTCATCTGCATATTTCAGGGAACAGCTAAAACACAGTTAAATGCCACTGAGAAGGAATTAATTCAAAAGGTTGCTTGTTCCATTTTGAATGGCTTTTGTCATGTCTGTGCTGTGGATCACAACATGCATCATGGTTACAAAAGTGATCTAGCTTAAAACTTGCCAGAGCACTATAGTCCTGGCAATACTCAGCATGGGTTGGCTGACCCTTTTTATTTGCCTGGTATTAAAATATGCCTAAGAGGTAAACACTGGGAATCAGTCAATCCAAAACCATCTCTGAGGTCTGCTGTAGCTCCACCAGTAATATATTAGTAGAAGGCCAAACAACTGACCATGACAGCTAGTGATCCTCAGGTTTAGATGCCATTATAAAATTCTATTTAATTTGCAGTACAGTGGCTAGTTCATAAACACCTCATTTAAATACAATAGGAATAAATTAACATTTTCTTTTTAGAAAGGCCTACTTCCTCTCCCATAAATGTATACCACTTTCCAGAAGGACCTCCTTAATGACTACATGAACTTACAAATCTCTCTCAGTGATCTTCAGCTATCAAAATGTCAGCCTGTAGCACTCCACTGAAAGAAAGCAGTGTGAAAATACACAGTTCTTTCAAAAATGTCCAGGACTAGAAACATGTTTGTCGTGAGTAGTGTTAAAAAAAAAATGAAACACAGAATCACAGAATCATCATGGTTGGAAAAGACCTCTAAGATCATCCAGCCCAACCATGCACCTATCCCTGTACCTAGTTTAAAGCCCTCTCAACAAGTCCGGCCAGCTCCTGGGCTAGGATCCATTTCCCCCTTTCAGACAGGTGAAACCCATCTGCAGCCATCAGGCCAGGCACTGAGTAAACTGCCCCATGGTCAAAAGAATTCTTGCAATTGTGCCAGACTCTCAGACATGTGTTTATGAGATGGTTTTTCTTGCTACTGTCAGTATCCTTCCCTGCCACTGAAGGGATAGAGGAAAATATGACCTGTACGCTCACTCTGTCCACTAACTGCCCCAGACCCCTGAAGTCATTTTTGATAATCCTCAGGCTTTTCTCACCACTGAGAAACTTCATCACTGCCAGCCTGAACTATCAATAAAGGATAATAATCAGAGGGCTGAATCAGACTAGGAAATTTCCTACAAATATTCTTGACCTGGGACCCATGGAGGCAGCACGCATCCATGCAGGTAGCGTCGGGCCAACACATACAGCCTCTCAGAAGGGAGACACCTATGACAATCACCCCTCTGTCCTTCTTGGCGCAGGCAGTCTTGAGGTGTGAAGTCGACCGCCTCACTGTAGACAACATCATGGGTAGACCTCCCACTTCATCCTCACTCACCTCTCCCTCAAGTGCCGCAGACCTGTTACCTAGCTCCTGAGCAGTCTTCTCACTGAAGCTGCACTGGGATTTGTACATATGAAATGGAATCATTTTAAACAACTGAGCTAGAATGACTGCTCAAAAAAGTATTTCAGTATTATTTTTTAAAGATTTCTTAAGTTGTAGATGATGAGGCACCTCCAAAATACTGAAATCATGAGACATTTTCAGGCACAATGCCGTTACAGGGTAACAGCGTAACTCATCAAGCTGTCACATTGTTCTCCTTTAGCCAAATTCAAGGTGACTTATGTTTTTCATGTTGAAAACATGTACCTTTTTCACTCAGTAAGTACTTGGAAACGCAAAACTGTTAACAGGCCACTCATCCTTTGGCTAGTGGCAATCTCTGGTATCATGCTTGCTTCTATATTCTCATGGGATTTTTTTGCAGGACAGTCAATAATGTAACAAATTAAGACGAGAATAGTCTGCTATATATGCACTGACTAGACTAGGAATTACAGAATCCATTTCCATTTTACATAGGTAATATGAAAATCAGAGATTATAAAAGACATGCAGAAGGTTAATGGACACTCTGGTAATTTTTCTCTCTTATTATGAGAAGAGAAAACAGAAATCACAGGAAAGAGCAGCACCCAGTCAGAAGACCAAAAATTCTATTAGCAGCTGGAGCTGATGTGAGTCTAGAAGTACAGAAGCTGAGTGACTGCAAAAGCTGTGCAAGAAGCAGATGGACAAGAACTTCAAATACATCTTCTCAAACCATTTTACTTTCTCTTAAGCAAATCCAAATTTTACTTCTATTTTACATCTTAGAAAAACTACTTCAACAGTCAAGCACTCTCCTTTTCTATTCCCCAGTGTAATAAAAATGGAAATAAAGTCCAAGAATTTAATAAGCCATAACACATATCAGAACAGCAGAGCAGAATAAAGAACTGACAGTGTTCTAAAAAGATTATAATTAATTATTTTAAGATTAAATTATTGTCTAATCTTCTCTTAATCATTTCTCTCATGAAATCTTTTGAAAAAGGTGCTTGAGAGTACATAAACAGCAAGATAAATTAAAATTTGCCACACTTTGTCCGTGTTGAAATGTGCGCCCTGTCCTCCCGGTTATGAACTAAACAATGAACAAAACTCAAGTTTAGTTGTTAATACTGAAGGTAATATACAGGTACTGTTATGTAAATATACTTCAGTGTCTATACTAACTGTTATATATGTAACAGTACTAGAAGTCTGAGTATTTTCTAAGATATTTTTTTTTTCCATTAAAGAAATACACTTCTCCCAGTGCTATAACTTTTTTTCTGAACCAAGAACATTTCTTCTGCTTGTTCATAGAGATGTTAGTTTTCTTCCTTCCTCACCCATCTGTGATTCATCTTTGTGGAATATAGAAAACCAGATAACTGTATTTTGCCGAAAGTTTCTTAGTCATTTCTGATATTACTCACTCAAGCCATTAGCAGCATATTTTTCTGCTCTTGTACTATAAATATGGACAAACGGACACTAATAAAAATTAATATAGTAAGGTCTGTGAGTTATCATGCTTAAAAATAATGTAAATTACCTTAGCAAACTGTTCTATTTTGAGTCACTTCTGCAGTAGACACACTACTTACTATCTATTCTAAATAACACTTTTGATTTCTGAACACTACACCTTGGAGGTTAATAATGCCAATAATACCCTTTTCACAGCACTCAGGAAGATGCTATTCACTACCCTCAAATACAGCTGTTGCCACGGAGGTCTTCTGTGGCCTTTAAGGATTTCTTTGCTGATGTATTAGAAAAGAGGATAAGAGAAAATGAATGGTGTTCTTTGGTACTTGCCTCTTGTTTCAGCTAACAAATAAATAAAGAATTGGAAGGCATGTTTTAATTTTTTTTTCCCCCCTTTTTTCCAGTGTCTGGAAAGCAATACAATAAAGGGTATATGAAAGGAGGCAGTTGAATATGAGTTCAGATAATCTTAAAATTATCCAATTTAACTTGAAAGTTTAAAGATGAGCTGTGAACATTCTAGCCACTAGTTAGAGGATTTAAAACTAATCCTCATGCAGTCATCCATACTGCCCTAGAATTCATGATAGGATCTGTTCAGTTTATGTTAATATTCACCCACATCCTACTGAAGTAGTACAGAAAGAAACTGACAGCTGAAAGGTTTGTTCCTTGAATAACAGCTTTTATAAATTATATGCAGGTAGCTAATTTAATTCTCTGTCAGTTGTTTCACCCCCTGACACAGACATACTATTTCTTAGAAGTGCTTCTAATGCTCATTAACTTGGAGAAATAACATAATTGCTAAAATAACTAATAGGTTAAATTTAAGTGCAATTTTTATTATGCTGTTTTCATATTAAAAGTTTCTATTAAGACTTTAATGCAATAATTTATGAAGGAGTTCAGTAGAAAGTTTTGTACACACTGAACAAGAAAACTAAAAAGTTTAGGTAGTAACACCTGATGACACCAAGCTGAGTGATGTGGTTGACACAATGTAAGGAAGGGATGGCACTCAGAGGGACCTCAACAGACTAGAAAGGTGGCCCCTGGTGAATCTAATGAGGTTCAACACAGCAAACTGCCAGATGACCAGAGGGCTGAAGCACTTCCCCTATGAAGACAGGCTGAGGGAGCTGGGATTGTTCATCCTGGAGAAAAAAAAGGCTGCGGGGTCACCTCATGGCAGCCTTCCAATGCCTAAAGTGAGCATACACATGGGAGGAAAGTCAGCTCTTTCCTTAGGTAGATAATGGCAGAACAAGGGGAAAATGATTTTAAGTTGAAGGAGGGAAGATTTAGGTTGGATATCAGGGGGAAGTTCTTTACCAAGAGAGTGGTGAGGTGCTGGAACAGAGGTTGTGGATGCCTCGTCCCTGGAGGTGTTCAAGGCCAAGTTGGATGGGGCCCTGGGCAACCTGGTCTAGTACCAGATCAGGAGGTTTGTGGCCCTGCCTGCGGCAGAGGGGCTGGAACTTTATGATCCTTGAGGTCCCTTCCAACCCAAGCCATTCTATGACTCTGTGATTCCATGACTAGAAAATGTTTACACATGGCAGTCAACAGCTACAGTATGGTTGGGATTCGGCAAAAATCTGAATAAACCATTTTGAGAACTTGATTCTATTCATTGTATTTTAATAAGTGATTCAGATAATAAAGACTATAGTGTGTGACATACATTTTGATTTAATATGTATAAAGTAAGTTTCTTAGTTTTAATCATGAAAGAATCTAGAAGGGGAAAATACTCCACATTATATCACTCTATTTGGAAAATACTTATTCTGCTCATAGAAAATATCAAGGGCAGCAATGATGAATTGTTAAGTTTTGTAGGGTTATTTTTCCTACCAGAAACTTCAGTATCACCTGCATCTGAATATTCATCTGGATGAAGCAGGCTGCCTTTTAAAGCCATGAGATTCATGACAACAATCAAATCACTCAAAACAAATCAAGTTCTAGAGAGTGAAGATCTCAGGGCCAAAGAGATGGGAAAGCTGGTGGAAGCTGTAAGAGCCCATTCTGCCTTACTGGCCATGCTGAAAGATGGTCCACAGCTGCAGGGCCACCTACTGTGGGGAGAGGTGACATGGTACAAGCAGCAAACACTTCATCCATCAGGTATACTTGGATGAGACAGCAGAAAAGAAGGATGGAAAAGCAGCTTAGCAGCTGTGCTGAGCTGTATGGATACATCTGGGTACCAAACCAACAGCACCTTCATATCATGGCTACCATGCCACTGACACTCTGTGCTCCTCTGGAGACCAACTTCTATCATAAAGGAAACCTGAAAATCTCTGTTTTCCCACCAGAGATGCAGAGCTGGGAAAAGAAATTGTGATAGTTCACACAATGAACTGCAGCAGAGGTAATGGCACTGGGCAAGATGACTTGAGAAGGATGTCACTGGTATCATTAACAGAGCTGGGAGGCTCTGCTGATCTTGCTTCCCATATATGAGCCAGCTCAAGTACTTCTGTTTAATGCTGCTCAAGTTTTTGCGATTTTGTGATCTGCTTTCCTTTCTAGATCATTTTTTATAAAACATTTGTTTCCTGATTGTTATATTTCAGCTCTTGGCTGCATCTCTAAGTAGAGAATTGAAGGCACTTTTTTTTTTCCTACTTATTTAAGAGGACAGCTCATTAATAACTTCTCATTTTTTCTTGTTGCAATATTATTACTTTGCCATAGTACTGCCTTAGTCTATAAATTCAGCAACAAAATGCAAGTACTACATTCCTTCTCCTTGCAACACACCTATAAAATAATCCACTTTCACTAATTCACAAGGGTCAGATTTCATGCTTTGTAACTGTACCTTATTTGTGCTAATTTTTTTTATTTGTTGTTGTTTTTTAAAAAACTCGTGTCTAATACCCATCCTTGCTTTGATGTTCTGTGGGTTTCCTTTTTGTGTTGGGTGTGTTTGTTCAGGAGCCCCATGTTCATCCACACAGGCCTACTTGCATTTTGGACAGACTTCCTCTTTATTGGGTTTCATTGCTCCTGTTTTCAGTGGAGATGATTCTTGAGTATCAACCAGATTTATTCGACCTCTATTCCCTCCAGGGCCTTATTCCACGATACTCTACCTAGCAGATCACTGAAGAGGCTAAATATTTGAAGATATCAAATACCTTCAAAATAGTTCTCAAATTATTTCCTACATACATTCAACTAGAAGAGATATTAGGTCCTGGCAACTCAGTAAATGGTAGCTAGTCCACTTGGAGGATGAATCTTAATATTTATAGAATTCCAACTTTTCACTAAGACACTAAGCTCTCCTCTGTCAAGGCTGCTTTTCAGCTTCACCACATGACACACTAGACACTGGACATATTTCTGGGCAGCCTCTTCAGTCCCCACATCACCCTGAACAGACAGCCAAGAGCATTTCCAGTAACAAGGAACCAAAATGGTTGTTTCACAGTGCATGTGGAACTGCAGAGTTTCCGCATCAAAATGAAAAGGCAGTATTTTTAAGTGATGTTTTAGCTTTTTTTCAGCTGAAGAAAAAGGTATTTTGCACTGGCAGGTGCTCTTTGAAGAAAAATATTAGTCAGCAGCTCTGATAAATGCCTGCAAGCCTGCAGATTTTTTCCCATTAATGCATAGAGTATTTCTTAATTGCTTAAGGCTGTTATCCTAATGTTGTCACAGTGGTCCCCCTAGAAATGAATGGCTGCCTGGATGGCAACGAAGCTTGCCAAGACCTTTCTACTGAGAAATGCACTGAAACGAGTGCATTAATTTTATAACTGCTGGAATCAGGATGATATGCTGGACCCTGTACTCATACAGTAAAATATATTACAGTTTGTTGCTACAATCAACGACCAGCGCTGACTAAGCAGCAAACTAGCTAGGCTATCCCCCTCCGTTCTGGACACCCCACCCCTTGCCCAGGGACAAATGGGACAGACACATAGTGTCTAGCGCCAAGATGTCAGATTCATTGCGCAGCAGTAAAACCTTATATACCCGTGTAACCGACCACCCCCGAGTACCCGTAAGTCCTGCCCATGTGTCCATCCCAGGTGCTCACAAGCACCAGCTGACTGCCTCCCAGGTGTCCACCCCCTGGTGCACACAGGCACCACCCAACCACCCTGCTCACATCCTACATCTCCTCCCTCTCTAACCCACATAAGCCCCCTCAGTGTTCAATACTTAAAATTCCCTGTTATAGACACAATAACTATGTTTTGGCCTCGACTGCAGTGCTTATAGATCTTGGTTTGCAAGCAGCACAGTTGCACTGCATTTCCGCTTTACTCTTAGGGGAACAAGTAGAGAGAGGGGATGAAAACCTTGAGAGAGAAACAGTTTGTTTTAAATCAGGATATGTCCTCCTTTTTTTTTCCCATCAGAAATTAGTGGCAGTGATTCATATTTCAGATTCAGACCTTCACTAGCAGTACTGCTTACACAGCTGTTTCTTGCATTGGATTTGTGCCTGTTTGAAGGTGCGTATAGAACACACTGAGTCCATTTCTATTACTTTTCTGATGACTTTTTCCATTCCTTACTTACGACTCTTAGGTTGTTGGTGGTTTTTAAGAAATTTACCATTTACATAATTCTCATACTAAAACATTCACTCAAATTAAAAGACAAATTAAACATGAGCCAGATAATAATAAAACAAAGACATATTCAAAGATTTGTGCATACAAATTCGTCCACTTTTTTCTCCCAGTCTCCAGCTTTGAGCTTTCCCACAGCTTCTGGTATCTTTGCCTCAACTCCTGTTCCTTCTTAATTACAACAGTTTTTGTGCTGGCACATTTCCATCCTCTTGCATTTCTAACACAGTACTTCAGTATCATAAACAAAGTTAGTAACACACTGTTATCCCCTCTGTATGTAAGGGAAAGTTGCTGTATGGTATTATGTGATTTTTTTTTTTTTCAGTACTACCTTTCCAATGGCATTCAGGGTTTGAGCAACTGACAGAAAGTTTCCTGCTCTTACCTTTGACCCCACTGTTTTGCTCTTTAACTGCTCAACAAGCACATCAGCCGGACTTCTAAGGCAAATATACCAAGTTGTCATAAATTTTCTATCTATTGAGAAAAATGAACTGCTATAACTTTAAATTCTACAGTCCAAATTCAGTTTAACAGTCATTCTCTAGACTGGTGCCCGAATCAGACTTTGTTAGCAATGAACTGGAGATGCAGAAGAAAGTAAGAAAATATTCTTTTGTTTTTAGCTTTCAGATGGACTTATCCACAAAAATCTTAAGTACAATAATTATTTTTTAATGCCTACTGGGAAATTAAACATCACTTTATTTAATTGTTGATCCTGGAAGCTGTTGTGAATTGGAAGATGTTGTGGAAATATTAGCAAGTGTATGAATAAATGTTATGCTCAATAAACTCATTATATACAGCATATTTCAACAACACTATACATCCATCAATGTGTCAGACAGTTTTCTTTGTGCAGTTCAGTGCTGTTATATGCGTGAGTGTGGCAAAGCTGGAATTATCAGCACACTGTATTTAGAGTACTTATTTTTATCAGTATAGAGAAGTATGGATGGAAAAAGAAAGTCTTCTATTTTTTGAGGTAAAAGAATATTTAATGGCTTATTCTGTCCTCAAATTACATTAAAATGTTCTGATCAGTAGGTAATAGTCTGTGTACCATGGAGTGATGGAAACTTGTAGCATTCCAGAAGTCTTAACACTTCAGTAAATTTCAGCATAGAGGTCATTATGAAAAAACTAAGACATCATAGCTTAGAAATCTTCACATACACACGATGTACCTGAGCTAATTATATAAAGCAAGTTTTCCAGATTGCTGTGAAGAACTCTTCCAGTGTTAAACAACTGTCTTCTCCCCACCTCAGTCAACAATTAACACTGCATCACTAGAAGTCTGAGCCAATGATGTTTTCTCAAAGAAAAGCTTTTGTTCTAAGTGCCTGAACAATATGATATGAAAACATTTAATAACAGTTGTTTTAATTCCATAAAAGCTAAGGCAAAAAAAAAAAAAAAATCAGCATCAACAGAATAAAAGATTTAAGTTGCAGTAATACTTAAAAGAGAACAGGAAAGAAGAAAACAGCTGAAATGCAAAATAAAAGAGCATGTGGAAAAAATCATGGTTGATAAGGAAGATGGGCAGCAAACACTGAATGGGAAACGTTAATAGGGTGTAATCTGTATTTCATAAACAGCATCACTCACCTGAACAGAGATCTCTTGAAATATATTTATTTTTATATAGATATTTTCATGTTTTCTGTAGAAATGTCAAAGAAAATGATCCAAGCAGACTGCTGAAGAAAACTGATTTCTTCCTAGATTGTGTGCATGCATTGGCATACTAAAGACTACAGCTTTTTTATCTATTCAAATAGCATTTCCCTTTTTACAGGGAAATCTCATCTGAATATTCTTCCATTCTGGTGATATCACAGTTAATGCATTTCTATATATATTAATTAAATATCTCATTTTCTATTTGAGTCTCTGATTTAGATCTGATGTTTTACCAGCTTATTCATTATTATCCTTTTGATTGGAGATAATAAATTCATTCCTTGAAGAACAGAATCATGTCTAATATATTCATTTTTAAAAAAAACTTATTTTAATTATCTTACCTTCTTGTCTTTGGTATCTTGTCATATTAATTCTTTATCTCTTTTTATCCTTGGTACGTCATTTTAGAAATTGAAAAGGCATTCAGCCAAGAAAAAATAAAATCTCAAATCAGCAAAAAATAAATCTCTTCATCACAAGGAACTGTATTTCTCGTCAAGAGACTTCAAACACTCCAAATAATGAGCCTAATTATTTTTAGATTATGTTCAGTCTTTATACTGCAATATAGCATCAAGTGGGGTTTCTGTTCAATGAATTATATCCAGACAGTTAGGAAGGCATTGGGAAAACATTTGTACTTCCAAAGCTGTCATTTTATTACCTCTCTCTTGTTTCTGCTGCTGGAAAAGTTTTATATTTTCCTCATCTGCTATATGACATTTTCTGTGAAATATCTATAGTGAAAGCTTCTTGTATTTGCTGTGGAACACCAATCACAGACCTGATTTTGCGTCCTGGTAAATGCTGCTGTTGTATTATGCTCTGAGACTGCTATCACTGCTATTTTCTGGTCATTCACAGCCTGATCCACATCTGACATAGAGACTCTTTCTCAGTCTTATGCCATCTGAAATTTCTCTCACTTTTCTACTTCCCTGTTACACTACTGAGGTATGTCTTAAACAACAATCTCATCAAAGTCTCACTGAGCTCAGAGCTTTATTTTGCAGAACATAGAACCATAGAACCACAGAATCATTTGAGTTGAAAGAGACCCTAAAAGGTAATCTATCTAGTCCAACTCCCTTGCAATGAACAGAAACGTGCACAGCTTGATTTGGTGCTCAGAACTCCATCCACCCTGACGGTGGAATGCCCAGCATTCCAGGGCAGATATCTAGTAAGAAAAATAAAAATAATAAAGATAATATAGGAGTAGGACAATCAGCCTTCATCAGACTGTTAGTGAGTTTTCCAAAGTTTTTTGAACTACCCACACAACCAGTTAGCCTTTTACCCTGGTAAACTTGTTACAGAGGTGGCACATGTTAAATTGTGTGGAGACAGACAGTGCTTGAAACTGTGCTGGCAGTATTTCAAGATGATTTTGCAGTATATTCATTGTGTCATCTTGAATGATGTAGTAAACTGGTCTGCTAGTTTGGGATTTCTGAAATGGCTTAAAATAGCATAATGCCATCTGTTGTCGCATGACTGCAAAACCTGATAGCATTCTGAAGCATGTGGCCATTTTGAAATGAGCCGTAGAGACACCATGTCTCCTCATGAGTATCCTGTAGCCCCAAGTGTGTTTTACACTGTCAGCATTCATCAAAGCAGGATATGAAATAGATATTTCTAACGAGTTCTCCCATTTCATTTCTTTCATTTCCTTTCAATAATCGTTACAAAAGAACCCTGGAATTCAGTTTCTCTGATTCAAGACAGGGAAGGCATAAAGCAAACTTTTGTCTTCCTGCCAAATATCTCTCTATTTATAAGATACACAAACATATTACAGATAGTCTTCTACTGTCTTTTTTATTTTATTTTTATTTTTTATTTATATAGTACTCTGGGGACTGTCAGGTTTAGAATAGGTAGTGGTTGCAGGAGCAAGCCACATACTGGAGAAACTGGTGATTCAGACTAGTGCAGTAAGGATGTGGATTTTTTATTTCAATAGTTCTTTTCAAGAAGCGGGGAAAGGGTAGGGAGATAGTAGATGGGTCTAAGAAAAACATAGCAGTGGCAATTATCCGAGGAGGAACATTAATTTACTAACTGTGATCTCAGAATGCAAAATAATACAACACAACACAATACAACTGGAATTGAGGCCTACAAAGCAAACAAAATGTCTAAAACTGAGGCCTTACTCTGTAGACTGCAAGGAACCACAAGCTTCTCTGCCGTGGACCAAGAAAGAGTGAGCAAGAGCAGCTGGTGTCCTGCCAGAAGCTCCATCTTTCTTCCTGTGGGCACAGAGTCCCCAAGTCCTGTGGGGAATGCCACTCCTTCCCTTCCCTCTGACAACCAAAATGCCCAAAAAGCCAGCCTGCAGAACCAGAACATTAACTCTTTAACTCCCACTGCTTTACATGATGTTATGATGTGGAATACTGACAACAAAAATCACAAAACCATTACAAGTAGAAAACCTGTGCATGCTTTCTTGAGCTCCAACCAAGGGAACAATAGAGGTTGCCGTAATGAGCTAGATAGAGACAGGTCTTGATGTTCCAGTAGCATGCAAGAGATGCCAAAAGCAACACAAAGCTGTATTGTGTTCCATAGAGTACTTGATGGAAAAGCTAAGCATGCCTCTGGACCTCAAACAAAACATCAGACGTTGAAAAGGTACTTCTCACTTAATAATGACAGGAGCATTTAATAAAATGAATAAGCTTTTGCTCTTGCTCCCAAAAATAACCTGCCCTCTTCAGTTTGAGCAGTGATTATCTTAAATACAGGTCTCAGAGGATGCGAGAAAATACCTAGCTAGACAGCTTCACAAAACTATCATGCTTGTACTGAAGCACAATTTAACAGGACCACATAAAAGGGAGCAATAAGGAGAAAATCATAACCAAATCCTGAGAGTGAACTTCTTACAATATTTTTTTAATTCACTTCAGTAGAATCAGGTTTAACTATCTATGCGGGAAAAGAAAAAAGAAAGAAAAAGCAAGAAAGGGCTGATTAAAGTAGCTCCCCCTCAAGCTTAGTTCTGCAGGACAAATTTTTTTAATAACTAAGAGTAAATTCAGTTCCTTTTCTTCACCGTAGCATGAATTCTCTCTCAGTAAACTGCAATAGTTACTATTAGTAGAGTCTTTCAGAACAGAATGCTGAACCTTTCATCAGCCTGAACAATGATGGACAACAACTACATGTGATTATCTTCTAAAGCCCTTACTCACACTGTAACTTCAAGAGAACAGTTCCAATGCAATTGCAAAAATAAAAAATGTTTAATTAAGAAATAATAGTGATTATAGCCAGAAGTTGTGTTCAGCTTGTCTGTATTCTTCAGACTGCCTTTCATTCATTTTATACTCTTCAAACTGTATTTTCTGAGCAGAAATAGTTGCTAAATGTAAGTCCTGCCTTCTCTGTTGGATGTACTGAATAGAATGCATCCCTTTTTTGTAGACATAGTATTTGACATTAGAAGACATTATTCACGCTTCACCAAGTCTCTACTCAGAATCTGAAATCTAAAACTTATTTAAGAAATATTTTTTGATGTATTAATTTATTTGAAAAATTCATTTATATAGACTTATTGGCTTTTTTTAATGTTAATAATGGGATTCTAAGTTATTTCCCCCACTGCTTGGAAAAAGAGTATCAGGCTAATTATCCAAAGGTTAATCATCTCATCCCATCTGGTTTTTTAATATTTTTTTTAACACAACCTACAGAGTCTTCCAGTCTTCTCTAGTGTTTAAAGGTATATCAAACACTGTAGAGACAGTAATCTTTTCAATTTACATCCAATTTTTAAAGAACACTAAAGAATTGATTCAAATGAAGTTACATGTTTTAGATTTTGCTTGGAGTTTTCCTTTGATTAAGAGAAACATTCACATTTTCATATGATATAAGCATAAAGACTTGAGGCTGTGGAGCCTTGCTATTTGAGAAACAACTTACTCTGAAATATCCACTTCCATCCATGAATTTCTTCCTGCCTCTCCTCCCTCTCTCTGCAGTTCAATATTTGCCTTGGACAGTAAGGTTTTTTAAAGCACATACATCACACACTGAATGTAATCAGGTTACGATTGTTGGTCCCTAAGCAACCACCATCTTCCAGTCCATCATTTTCCATCATAATGGAATCCAAACTAATTACCCTATGTCACAGCCAGTAAAATATTTAGGAGAGAAAAAAATGAAAATATTTTTCATAAATCTAATGATGTTTTACTACTGGCTGTATGGGAACACAGAATAAGCATGCCAATTGAGGTCTCTAGGAAATGAGAACAAGAGTTTTTTTCAACACAATGGAAGATATAATTGCCATCCTCTTTTCATAGTTGTTATTAGCATACATGTTGGGAAATCCATATTTAAGATCATGCTGTTTTGAGTTATTCTCAAACACAGACTCACCAATGATGTATTTTCAAACAGTGTTCCTTTCCTACTTTGTATCCCAAACTGTTCTCAGTACCATATAGCCAGAAATTAATATTCCTGTCAAGCAAATTGCCTCTCAAGAGTGTAATTATAAGTGAGAATTTTCCATTCACTTTTTTTTTTTTTTGCATATCAGATTCAGAGCTTACAAATAGAGGCATTTAAAAATTGATACCAGCAGTATCTTTTTCTAACAAATTATTATTTTATAATTCCAAGAATTGAAATAAATACCCTGCTCAAAGCTCTGTTCCTCTGCAGCTGAACTCCTTCCAGACTTTGAGCTGACTCATTTAAATTTATTCTGAGTATCTCTAAGTTGCAGACTGCCATGCCAACACAACAGACATTTCAGCTTTCTGTTAATTTCTTGGTGCTTTCAACACTTGCGGCTTGAACACATTGCCTATTGTCTTTTCTAGAATTATTTAAAATAACCATTCAACAGCTCCCTTATTTACTGTGTTTTGTTGTTGTTTTTCTGGTTTTAATTATTAATATGAGCAACGCCATGCATTGCTTGTGGACATTGAGGAAACTCACTTTGAGTCTAAGGATGCATTATTATTTTTTTTTTTTTTT